>JAMKQA010007593.1:0-45721 GCA_024699735.1 Posidonia australis | reverse complement strand
ACACCTTCCTCGTGCGTAACAGGGATCCTTACCCGCATTCTGGTTTTATTTCGTAGACTTGTCCTTTTTTTGTTTTTTGCATGATTTTTCATGTTATGGTTTTCCTTGTCTTCCATAATAGATTAGGTGGCGACTCCATTTTGTTTTTATGTTTTTTGACGTGATTTTGCCGACCGATTTCGCATTCATTTGCGGAATCTCCTCGCCGGCATGGTTACAACTTCAAACTAAGCAAAAAGGTGCAAGTGAATATCCACATAGCAAAAAGTACAAGCAAATATCAACATAGCAAGGAGTACAAGTATCATCAACATAAAAACACTATATTAATTAAGTTTGCAGTGTGTGCTCCATTTAGAGTGTCATGCAAAGATTACATGGAAGTGAAGAGGAAACATACCTATGGTGTACTCCTTGGGTGGCTCGAGGTGTCTTCTCCTTGGTGCTTTGGATAAAGTTTGGAGTGCTTGTGGATGCAAGGGAGTGCTCTGAAAGTAGGAGTGTTGGTTGCTCAAAGATGGTGAATTGCTAAGAGAGCTAAAGTGTTGCTCATGGGTGGTTTTTAAAGGAGATGGAGTTGTAGGGTCTTGGGATGCCAAAAGCCTCGGAAATCAATAGTCCTGCGTAGATTCGTAGAGGAATATTCGCAGGGGGAGGTTACAAGCACAGAAAATGGACAACCAACAGCCAGCACCTTGGAAAGTAGCTGTGCGCCAGCTTGGTGCTCCACATTGATGTGCCATGATGGTGCTCCACATATAGCTGCCTGAATTGTTAATTGGACCGTGGGCTTATTATAGGTTTAGGGTAACCAAGATGCTGGATGAAGTTCATAGGCTTGCCGTATCCAAAGCAACATCTTCTAGAGAGTTCACCTACGAGCAGCCTCAAAATCGAGGTGTTTACATATTCTCATTCTTATTATCTACTTCTATAATTATATTTTGATAGATCATTATTAATCACGTATTCTCATGGTCTATACTTAATGATTGTTGTTTAGAAATAAGAAATGTTTCATATATCATATTATCTTAGTATATTATGCGAACATGCATCTTGATAGATTATTATAAAATCATGTTTCTTTATTATTTATTCTCGTTATTGACATGTTAGATCATTATATTGCATAGTAGGTGTGTCGTCTTCATGTATTATTCTTATTTAATAATAATCCTTGATAATTAAAACTTGTTGTAAAAGACGAAATGAGTTAGAAATTTACGTAATCTACTATGATCTAATGGATAGAAGCTCTAGATGGTCTTTTTTCTATCGATATTCTCTTTGTAATTTCTTCTTTGTAATTAACTTTAGATAGAATCCATCATCATCTCTTTTATTTTTTTAATCCACGTTTTATAATCAAAGATTTAAAAATCTCAAGTCTCTGTGGGATTGATCCATATTTGTATACGTACTACATAGTATGTCGTGCAGTTGTGATTAATTAAAACATATACATTACCCACCCAGGTGGTTTTGTGTCAAGACAGATGAATATATGATCAGAAACAACTCTGGCTTCACCAGAGTAGACAATATTAGAGAAATAGGACACCAGATTGGGAGAGACGATCTAATTTTACTAAAATTTCCTTATTTTATAAATTTGACCACGTATATAAGAAATTATTGAGAGGTAATTGTAAAAAATTAGCATTGACAATAAAATTGTTAAAATTTACCATTAATGGGGTATAGTATGAGTAGACACCCGAGATTTTATAGATGATCACAAGTAGATTCTAAAGGAGAAATTTGAGCTACAACGGTGGTGGAATTCTTACTTTCTCAAAAATACCTCATTTACTTTTCCCAAAACACCACAGATATCCCAAGATTACCTAAATCACCTAAACTTCATTCATCATAATCCATAATCACCCAATTGTCCTGGAAGATCAAGATTTAAGTCCTAAATCAAGTTGTCTGTATCCTTGTTGGGTCATGTGATAATTGTCGATGGATATATCTAATGGTTATGGTCAATGAATGAATCTAACAGATCCAAGTGACGAGAAATGCTGGCGAAATACCCTATTTCAGTGCCGAGGGGTGCAAAAGTCTTTCTTGTTAGTAATTGCTTGGTTCATTGTCATCGATGGCTAGGACTGATTGGTGGCTTGTGCTATAACCTCCTAAGACCATCGTACCCCCATTTAAGCTCCAAATTCACCTATTGAAGCCCTCAAGATTCATCACTACCGTTCACTAGATTTCGTTACACATCCACGATCTGAATTCAAAGCTTCTACCTATATAAGGCCTTCCCCGCCATACGAGAGGAGGAGGTTGCATTATCCCCATTTTGCTCTAGCTTAAAGCCACAAGCTCCCCAACTCTAGTCCAAACAACCACTAGCTCAACCCTCCAAGCTTCGGATCTCCGATGGACCTCCTTCTCCAGTGAGATCCTGCTACTTCGAGCTATTGCACTCGTTCCAAAGCGCACCTGAACCTCCTGAACATCCAACATATCACAGCTACGTCCGAGCTCCCGCTGCAGCTACAACCAGAGCCATATTGCTCACCAATCAGAAAATTCAACAACCTCACCGGCACCGAGTCAATTCCAGAGAGGAATCCAAAATGGATCGTCGACGTCTGACAGGTATGTAGCATGATCCTCTAATCAGAATTCAAGCTCTGATCGTGCATTGTTAGAGTTACTTGCTTGTCTGACTCTGTTTCTTCTCTTCTTCGTCGTTCTGTTGATCGCTGTTCTCCCTTCATCGATCATGTCCTCTCATTACATCATTTGCATTCACGACATGTTCGTGGCTTTAGATGAGGTTTGTGACCTTTGAATCCAGGTCGTCCACGTCGCTATAGCATCCACTTCTCTTTCAATCGCTGCAGTAATCCAGACCATGTCTCTTGTCAGAGCATGACCAGAGTTTATGGTCATAGATGGGAAAGAAAACATGCATCTTCTTTTAACATCATACTTCGCATCTTGCATCTTCTTTGGATCTTCACTTCATCTAACCTGCCTTTACGGACCTCAAACAGTGCTTGTCGGCTTCCATCAAGGTCAATCGGCATGAGCTCCAACGAGCTTGGTGGGAGTGGCGTGAGTTCCAACGAGCTTGGTGGGAGGAGAGATCCAGAGATCCACAGAATGATCTATTTGCATGAATATACTCTTCTTGTTGCATTCTTGCTTTTCCAATCGAGTTTTGAGCATTTTGTTTAGATCCAGTAAAGTTTTTTGATCGTAGCTTGCTTTCTGGACTAGCAAAGTGTTATGCGATATTTCTTGATAGAACGTGCCGACGAATCCTCTTGATAGATTGTTGACACGAATCCAGCTGATGGTTTCACCTGACAGTTACAATAGATGAATCGTACAGGCGAGAATCACTAACGAAAGGCCTAGAGACCAGACAGTTGCAAAGCTCATCTTTGTTTTCTTGCTTTGGCTTTCTTTCAGTCTTTAGATTGTCTATTTTTTAGTATACATTTTCTTCATTACATCCACATTTATCACCCAAAGACGTACATTAATTGGTTATAAGTGCCTACATTGTTTACATTGAATTGAACTTGTTCCTTCCATAATATCTTATGGCTTTACCCTGATTTTATGGTTTTACTTTGTGTTGGTTCTCATATCGCCCAAGGACGTACATTAACTGGCATGAAAATGCCAATATTGACCCCCATACAATTTATTTTCCTTTGTCATTTTCACGGACATTCATAGTTTTCACATTTTCAACATGAGTTTTGCTTTGAGTATTTTCTGACTTGTCAAATGATTTCCTATCGCCCGAGGATGTACATTAACTAGCATTCTTACGTATGGGGGTGTCTAACACCTTTCCATGCGTAACAGGAGTCTTTACCCTTTTTCTGGTCCACCATGACTAATGTGTTGTATTCCATTGGCACGGAGCATACATACATTTAGTTGCATTCATTATATCGTTTTCTTTACATTTGTGTGTATCTGGTTTTCCTTGTCTTTTCGATTTAAAAAATTAGATGGCGACTCTCTTTCCTTATCTCTTTCTTTTCATTATTTTCCTTTGACATTTTCAAGTCGAGTATCCTTCTTTGGATTGACCATCTTCGTCGTAACTTTATCGGGATTCTTTGTGTGCTTCCACGTACGAGGAGTCAGGTGGTTCCATCGACATGGTCACAGTAAGACCCGTTGGATCTTCTATGGGAAAATCTAGTGATATTAAAATATCCACTAATTACTCAATTATTCCCAATGAAGGTTTGAATGTGCCTAAGTTCAGCAAGGAATTGAAGCTTATACAAGACTACGTAAGTGCTATAGACCTTAGTGAGCCATCATTCAAAGGAGTTAGCATGGTTTCAGAATTTGATAGGAAATACCATAAAAAAACTCCATCTGAGAATATAAGGTGTCATCCTAATTCATTAGAATGCCTCCTACAAAGCCTTAGGATGGAAGAGAAACGTAGCGATTTAGCATGCCTCCATCAATGTTACATAGAGTGATATTAGAGAATGACTCCGCTTTGGTTTCAAGAATGATGAGAAAGTCTATGTTATTCATACGAACTAGATTCCTTAGCTCCTTGCGCTTAATTCTACCACCCAATCCACAAATATTCCATGTTAAAATAATCAAAATCAATAATTTGGATGAGCAAATCAGTAGCTTGCAAGAAACTAACAGTGTAAAGCCTAAAAGAACTCCACACAGTCACTAACAGAATCTAAATTGGCGACAGGAAGATTATGTTAGGATCTAATAGTATCTAATAATCATTTGGCTTCCATACTATCACTAATTAAGATACCTATATTCGAATAAAAGTTCATAAAATCATTATAGAAATCCCATCTAAGGATGTTATCTAACATAGGGTTGTCAAAGACCAAGTCCCCAGTGTCGAGAGAAGGAGAGGATGAAGGACAAAATAAAGAAAGGGGTTCATCCATCATCCTCTTATTAATAAGTGTAGACACCCCAATTTTCTGATTTTGCAGGATGGAGACGTGATGGCTGAGCTCTGACTTAACCGAAGCCTTTTAATTCATAGAGACCCAATTGGGCCCATAAAGGCCCACGCAATCCAGGAAGTCACCTAGACCCCCCCGAGCCCTCACTCCTCCTCCTCTGGCCTCTCCGGTGCTCCTCAACCCTCTGCATTGTCGTTCCGCCGCTCCCAGCAATCCGCACGTAGATCGCCGGAGAACGCGCCCATCTAGCCATCGTCAGAGAAGACGACCGTTCCGACGGAAGACCGCGAGCCTCCCGTTGCTCCGCGCCCCTCCGACGTTCCAGGAACCTTCCGCCATGTCTCGCAAGCACCCGGAGCCCTCAGGATCGCGCCTTGGCCACTGGAGCGTCCCAGCAACGCCGCTCGCTGGAGGAAGCCACAACGGCGACGGCCAGGCCACCACCTCGCTGCGCCAGCTTCCACGCCGCTCCGGAAGAAGCCCCGAAGCATCCTGCAGCCACCAACAGCCCTGAACCGCCGCTCTTCCACCTCCGGTGATCTCCTTCTTCCCCAGCGCAGATACGGAGTCCCGCGAAGGCGGAGGAGGTGGGGAGGCCTCTCCCACCGACCGATCGCGCATTGGCACCGGCGGATCTTCCCCGTTCTTTCCTCTCTTGCTTCCTGAGGGGTCTGATCTAAGATCATACCCCAGGAAGCCTCCCTCTGGTCTCCTCTAACGGCCGTCGGCGGCGGAGCTCCGTCGTCGGCGCCGTTGTTCTTTTTTTTAATTAAATAAAAACATTAAAAACTTTTTTACGTAAAATCCAAAAGTTTTTACTCTTCTTGCATTTTAGTCCTTCTGGAATTATTTTTAGGTCCTTTTATTACATTTAGGTCCTTTCATCATTTTTCTTAAATATTTCGAATAAAGTTTTAACTGAAAATATTACATGTTTTACCCTGAACATTTAAAGTAATTTTTTCTGAGTTTAAAACTTTAATAAAAGCCCTCTAGAGTTTTTTAAATTTTATTTGTTTTAAACAAATTGCATACAAAACCCTGGATTTCCTTGGAATGATTCTGAGAGTTCATTTTCTTTGTGAACATTGCATATCAGCCCTTACACTTCTCAAAATGTTTCTGAATGCTCATTTTGATGGTTTATTTGCATTTAAACCCATGAAGTTTTAGAAAACTTTTTTGAAACATGTTTTCTCTGGGTAAATTGCATTTTAACCCTCTGTCTTTACTGAAATTCTTCTGGATGCTTTTTCCTATTGGATAATTTGCAGTTTAACCCCTGTACTTCATCGATTTTACTCTGATTGCCTGTTTTCTTGCATTTTGCCCCTGAAACTTCCTAGATCATTTCTGACACATTTTTCTTGCATTTTACCCAGATTTTATGCAGAATTGTTTTCAATGCATGCTTTAGTGGTAAAATTGCATTCTGACTCCTAAAGAACTTCATTTTGCCTAGGGAGGCACATTTGACCCTAAATTTCTTCATAATTGCATGGAATGTGTTTTCCTATACATTTTCGATGATTTGGGCTTCCGAACTTCTGTTTTCCTCGAAATTTCGACTTTTTGCACAAAACCCCTTGCTTTTTTCATATTTGCATCACACTCACACTTTGCATGGCCTTTTCACATCTTTTTGCATGGATTTTCTCCTCTTTTCTTCCCGATTTTGCGCACGCTTTCCCAGCTTGATTCCGACTTGGTTTTCTCCACGTTTTCTGGATTTTCCGTGGTTTTGACTTGTTTTGGTTTTCCATCGCCCGGGAGCCTACAATAAAAGACTTGTCAAAGGCGACATTGTCCCGAAATGAGGATTATTTTCCTTTTTTTGATTTTATCGGATTTATCCCCAATTTCCGCTGTTTTGCAAGACGCTTTCCGAGGATTTCACGATTTTCACGATTTTCCTCGTTGCCCAAGGGCGTACAGTAAAGCGGCATTAACAATGCCTACATTTTACCCTTGGATTAATTTTTTCCCTTGATTCCTTTTCTTTGCTTTGATTTGGCATGTTTTTAGTCATCTTCATGCATGAGCATATAGAATAAGCAAGCATACATTTAACAAACCATTGACAGTAGGAAATCTAGAAAGACCGAGTTTTCTCGGGCGCATGGGGGTGCCTAACCCCTTCCCCATGCGTAACCAGAATCCTTACCCTTTCTCTGGCTCGCATTCATTTGTGCATTGTCCATTAGGCACAGATCATACATGCATTCTGCATCTTATTTGCTTCTCGCTTTTCTTGTGTTTTTGGTTTTCCTCGTCTTTCCATTAAAAGACTAGGTGGCGACTCCTTTCCTTATCTTTTTTGTCTTCCCTTTGGTGTTTCCAGGTCTTATCTCTTCTTCTTCCGGATTCACCATTTTTGCCGTGACCGTATCGGATCTCCTCGTGTGTTTCCGCACACTGAGTAGCAGGAGAGCTGCGCCAGGGTTCTACCGGCATGGTCACAACAAGGAAATAGCATAAAGAGGGAGTTCTAGAGTGGTGCTCCTCAGATGGAGCAGGGGCCTGATGATCAACCAGTCCTTCCTCCTCGGTGTTAAAAATTTCAGACTCAAAATCATCTAATGCAACAAGAAGGGCCTTAACTCAAGTTTTTTTGAATTTAATGCTCATAGATCTTAGGTATGAGGAGGTACTTGGAGAATCCTTATCCCTAGCACTAAGAAACGAAGATTTTTTTTCTCATCATAGCATCAATGTTGATATTAAAGGCAGCTGGTTTAGAAAGTTACAACGATGAGTTGCAGACTATCCTTTCCATAGAAGGAGGTTGAAGAATGGAATTGAAGAAACCCAACTTGAAAACCCTCTTGCACCATCACCGAGGTGCTTGCCTTCTAAGAAGAAGGCCTAGGCAGAAGCCAAGTATCAGCAAAATAAGGTGGGGTTCTGATTGATGATTTAGGAGTAGAGTTATGTGTGATATCCCAACCCAAATGCTCCCGTTCAATCAAAGTTTTAGTCCAGACATTATGGTCAACTTTGTTGTTTTTGAGAGCATTGAAGTCATCGAAATTTCCTTTACCACTGCACCCTCCCCAAGACCTCCACTGTTGTGGAAAACTTCCCATAAAACTTTCTACATCCCCAAGAACCATAAGAGCCCATAGAAAAGGATGTAGCAAGAGGGCCAAATTTGTATATCAAGGCACAAATATCCAAAACCCAAATGAACTAGAAAGGGTAGACCTTTTTGAGAAACAAAAAATGGATTATACTTTGCATCTCCCAAGCAACGAGTCTAATCTTAATACTAATGAATCCTAGGAAACATGCCTGATCATTGCTCGTATCAACTTCCAATAACTTAGCAAAATTAGAGACCATTTTGCAAAACAGATTGGTGCTCTACAAATGGTATGGAATGCCCTCCATATGGACCCAAAGGCCTTCATCTTACATAGTGTGAACTGCATTGATATTAGTAGACCAAGGAGCAAAAAAAAGGCAAATGCCAGATAAAGTGGACCATTTGGATTTTAAAGCTTCATATTGAAGAGATAGCAAGGAAAACTTCACTATAAATTTGGAGTTCGTGACTCTGAATATTTGCCACTCGTCATGTTGCAGCCAATGAAATAGTAAAAGAGAGGCCAACTCCTTAGTTGAGATGTTGTGATAATTAATATTAACCACAACATAGGTAAAGAGAAAATCCATTTGACTGTATATTTTGTCTATGAGTAAAATAACTATGGGGTGATAAGGAGAAAAGCCCTCCATTGATGACTCCAAGGAAGAAGTGGGTGGGAGAAGATGAGAAGAATTAAAAGGTGCATTGAACGGAGATCGTTGGGAGAGAGGTGAATCCTTAAAGAATTTGTAGACTCCAACCGTATGAGTAAGAGATTTACAGTGAAAATAAAATCCTATAAACCTACAGGGATTTCTTAAATGTCTACGCAACCCACAATTAAAGTATCTACATGTGTGGGTACAATAGCAGGTGTATTGAAATTTGGTATGACGATGCTTGACTTGAATTCAATCACTATTAGAGATAGAATTAGGTGTCCCATATTGAAGGGGAGCATTGGTTGATTGGCATATGCTATCATTTTCGAAGATTTCGGTATAGCTAAAATTATGGTCTAATGCACTTGCTAAAGGGAGGAAGCAGTTCCCGATGCAGTTACAAGTCGAAGCAACAAAAGACACACTAAATTTGGCTGGGGATTAAAGCTAGGGAACCAACACCATATGGGCTTCCCAATGTGATAACCCTGAAATCCTAAAAAAAAGATTTGGGCACATCTTTAGCATTCAATACATAAGATTTTGAAATCGCACAACTCTTCCTAAGGCTGACATCGCAGGAGGCGCCTAACAAAAAGTTGTCATTGCAGTTAATGCCGGGATACAGACAAATACAGTAGGAGTTGTCTGAAACAACAAGGGGAGAGAAAGGATCATCGACAGATAGTTCTGACGTTTATGAAGCTGAGGAGTCTAGATCGACGTCCTCCCTTCTCAATAGTCCAGATATGGCCTTCCTTGGTTTTAGGGAACTCACTATAGGGTTACCCCCAAGGCCTTTAGAAAAAGACATAGGACTGCAATCGTTGTAGCAGAAGCCACTTCTAGTTAACCAACTCTCGGTAGTGGGTCAAACCATCTTAGACAAAGGAGATAAGGATAAACTTAAGATTAGGCAAGAATCTAGAATAACTAGATTGAAATCCCTGTTAGCCTCGCAAGAAGACAAGTTTTCCATTGGTTCTGGTGCTGAGGAGGAAAAGCTAGTTTCCTAACAACATGCAAATCATCCTCAGTCTTAAAATTATCCGATGAGAAGCTTGAAGTAGAATCCCTTATCACCAGTCGAATTGGCAACAAACCAACAGGGTTAGAGGCCCCTGAAGGGGGGACAAAGTCCATAGAGAGAGGAGGGCTCCCCTATCTCAGTGTTTGACGTGCAGTCTCTTCCTTTCAAATGAGAGAGAGGCAATAATGAGTGAGGAAGAAAGGAAGGAGAACTCATAGCACTCTTTGACGTAAGATTGGAGGATATTCTATGAGTTAATTTAGAGGAAGTAGCTTTTCCTAGAGTCGAGGAGAGGCAAAGAGTCTAAGGGTAGCGAGAGAATCAGATCGAAGAACATTGTAAGAAAGAAGCATCAACCGGCCTTAACGGCGGTTGTTGGGTCTCTCGACTCCTAAGTAAACCTCCTGGATGCTTTCAATAATCAAGTTGAGAGGGCGTCATTTTCTCCGTCGTCTCTCCAGAACATCGGTTAACAGGGAGACTCGGTGGATATTTGTTGTGGTAGTTTCGAAAAATATTCATATGTAATCGCAACAATGCACTTTTAAAGATAAAATTCTATTGTAATGAGCCAAAATATAGAAAGTTTCAGACCTATATGGTTGGAGATTTGGATTCTTAAAACAATATATAATCTTTCTTTAATAAGCTTGTTGCATAATATTTGTGGATGTTACATTTGTCTAGTATTCTTAATATTTTATGTTAGAATAATATTATATGATGTTATGACAAACTCCAACGGTATTATCAAATAAAAATATTTTAAATTGACGAGCATTTAGTCATCAATCCATTAATAATAAAGGTTAGAGACATTAGTTTAAGTCTTGCAGTTCGAAGAATAAAATGCAAGGAATCGTGGTTTGAAGTTAAGATATTGTTCGAAAGTAAATGATATAATAAAGGGGGAATGACCTTATGTGGATTTCTGTAAGATTTTGATATTTTTTAAGATTTAGGGGAGAAATCTCCTTGAAATCTAAATTACAAGATAGATTGTATTTTTTTTCTTCTTTTACTTCTCTTTTCAACATAGTGAAACCTCATACTTGTGATTTCTTTAATCAATTTTTTCTTCTATTGTATTAGAAATGTCATTTGTTTTATTTTCAAGGGAATGCCATTAGTTATAGACTCATGATAATCAATCCAAAGGTTGAGAGCAAGGTTGTTCATCTTGTGTTCGTATTTCTGATTGACACTACTTGTATTCAACTCCATAAATGGCTTAATTTGAATCAACTTAAAGTTTACACATGAAAATGTAAACACATCATGACTTGATTGTATAAAAGCTCATTTTAGACAAACCTTTTAGCAAGATAAAGTGTAGCTCCCTCGAAATCCAATCCGTCTTATTTACACTACTGGTTGATAGCATGTGAGGAAGTGAACCATATATTTTCCAACTCGATTGACATCTCATAATCAAATGAACATAATGTAGATATTCAATTGTGCAATTCTACCAATATCTACATTTATAGTCATACAAAATTGTATCCGATACATATTCGTGTACAAGAAAAATCTAAAAATACTAAAAAAGAATAAAATGAGGGTAATAGATAGGGGTCTACATGGGTCCAGGTTGACCCAAAAACTGAACCAATCCAACCTGTGTGAGTTGATTGGGTCGTGTTTTTTTTATCATGAGTTCGATATGAGTTAGAAAATCCTAAACCTGAACTTTTTGGGTTGAGTATAAATTCCTAGCATGGGTTACCCAACCCAATCCGAACCTGAAGGTATATATATAATATTAATTATTTATATTTATAAATACATATTATATATATAATTTTAATTTACAAAAGTATAGAACATTAATTTTTGGAACCAGATCCCAATCCTAAATTCCATCCTTTTTCCCCCTTCTACGTTCCACAACAGCGCAACTGTAGACACCTCGATTTTGAGGTGACCCATGGATGAGCTTTCCAGTTGTTGCTTTGGATGTGGCTAACCCTTGAACCAATTCTAAACCCATAGCGAGCCCGCAACCCACTTAGGAATCCAGATAGGTAGGAAAGAGCACTTAGCTAGCACATCTACCTGGCACACCTAGCTAGCACATCTACCTAGCACACCTCGCTAGCACATTCACCTAGCACACCTAGCAGGCGCACATGCCAACGCACATATCAGGCGCCCAGCCATTTCTCAGGCTGTGGGCCGCTGGCTTTCCACCTCCCACGGTTGTTACCTCTACCAGCAAATATGCCATGGAATCTTCCAAGCTTTTCGTCTACGAGGCTCCTTGTTTTCCTAGGAGTTACCCATGGGAAATCCCTATATATAGATCCCATAGGCCATCATTTGAAGGGGCTGAATCATATTGAAAGAAAGCTTTCTCCAGAATTCTGCAAACACCCACTTGCGCTCGAGTTTTTCCTCTTGCATCCAGAAGTATTCTCAGCCCTTCCAAAGCACCTGGAAACTTATTATATTGGGTCTTTCTTTTCTTCCTTGAAGGAACATCCACCTTGGACAAGGTAGGCCCTTTTATCTTTCAAGTAACTTCTTGTTCTTTTACAATGGGATAGCATGTTATTAGCTCCATGATAGGTCTGTTTCTTTTTATATCACCATGAGGATTTTGCTCTAATTTATTTATTCTTTTTGCAAGATACTCTGCATGATATGCTTTGATTATAGCATGTCTATTTCGTTTCTAGGAAGCACTGCATTACTTGCATGAGCCATCTTTTCTTTATCATATTCCTGATGTAGTCATTTGCATGGGCATTCTTCTCTTATTATGTTCTAAATATGATCATAGTTATGACAAGTTTTATTGGGTTTACTCGTCTCATGCTTGAATCTTTTGCATGAATCCATTAATCATCATGTTCTAATAAGATAGTAATGATCAAATGCATTTCATCATGCTCTTCACACTCGCATGGATCAACTTGCATTAGCATAGATTACCCATCATCTTTCTGGGTCAGTTCTGGATCCGATCGCAGTCTGATCCAGATTTTTCTCGGGAGCACCTATATGGAGCACCAGAGCAGCGCACTGAGCCAGCGCCCCACTCTGGCGCCCCATGCAGGAGCACCAGACTGATCAGAAGGTAAAACGCTCACTTTTGCATCCCTGTTTGCATGGTTTTCTGAATGTTTTTGAGCCTAGTTCTTTTACTACTTGCTCTTTTTTTATTCCATGGTTTTGCATGCATTTGTTTTCGATAAAAGCGAGATTGTTTCCTAGTCATTTTCTCCCTTTGGATATTCAGTCCTCGGTCGAAATCTGGTAGGCTGGTTGTACCTTACTCCTACATGGAGAGCCTTGTGCATCAGCCCATGATCCAGTGGCCTGACTGAATCCTGCTTCTTTCATTCTAGCTTAAATAGAGTGTGATCATGTGTGAGGCTACCAGCCCTTGAGCACAGGGTCCACAAGTCATTGCACTTGCAATTCTTTCCCTTTAAAAGCATGTTCTCTAACTTTTGCGAAGGTTTTATATGGCATGTGACTTTTCGGAATGCGTTTTCATACGATTTGGCATAGTATGAATTTCTGTTTTCTCTCTCAGCACATCATTCTGGCCCACGTAGAAAGCAACTAGGCTGCACATCAGACTGACGCACTAGTTTGGCGCACCAGTCTGGCGCACCAAACAGGCGCAGAAGCCTGTTTTCAGTAGCACACAACAGGTTTTTATATGATTTTAGCATGTTTTTCCCGACTTGATTTGCTTCAGGGTTTTTCTTGGTTTCCTCCCTTGGCATAATAGGAAGGCACAACTCTGTTTTCAATCATTCCATGCATTTTAGATTGCATTTGGCATATAGCAAGGCAAGGATGAAAAATCACTCGAGATTATTAGATCTTTGATCTTATTATGCAATATTCTTGCATCAACACTTGACCCGACATACGAGTGATACTTCTGAGCATTAGGACACACCCTTACACATCATGCACCCATATTTTAGACAGCACACACTTAAGCATGGCATGGCATATCGCCCTTGGGCGCAAAGCATAGGTTGAAAAGCCGACATTTCATAAGCAAATGAGAAACCAATAGAAAACCGATTTATCAGGCGTACGAGGGTGCCTAACACCTTCCTCGTACGTAACAGAGATCCTTACCCATTTTTCTGGTTCAAGACCTTTTCCATTGTTTTTGCATGATTTTCATGTTTTATATGGTTTTCCTTACCTTCCATCTGAATAGACTAGGTGGGCGACTCCTGCATTTGCATATTTTATATTTGCCGTGACCTTGCCGACTTTCGCATATTTTGCCATTCTTGTCGGCATGGTTACAGGAACTGGCGACTCCGCTGGGGATAACCAGATCCCAGCTTTGTTTTGGTTTCTCCTTTGCTTCGGCTTTCTCCTTGCTTGCTTATTGCCATGCTATGCTTTATTATTCTTTTTAATGGTGTCTTTTTTGCATACATTGCCTTTGTTATGATTTCCTTTTTTACACATTTGCCATGTCACCACTTTTGCACATACTGTAGTACATGCTTTCATTTGATGATTCTGGGCTAAGTTGCATGTTCATTTCCCTTCTTATATATGCCATGCCTAGGAGATTAGAGACATGCTTACTCTCCCTTTTCGGTTAATGAAAACATAAAAAGCAAAATCAATAATAAGGCAAACTAGGGACAAATTGCAAATCTTCCCCTTGGTTTAATAAGCTTGCAAGTAAAAAACTTAAAGCATACATTGCATACATCATATAGGGCATGCATCTTCTCCTCTCCTAGGATTACCTATATAGTCTGCGAAGGACATTTTTCGGTGGCTCATCCAATGGTTTTAGCGTGTGATGAAAAATCGGGTTTGTCCCCCTTGTCCGGGGTCGTGTCGGTGTAGTAGAGGGTACAACTTACTGCTTTGGCAGAGGTCGAGGCCCCGAAAGCACCACTCGTTCACTGCCTAAGCTTTGGCTAGGATTTAGAACGGGGACCTTATTTTTTTTTCTTCTAAACTTGAGTCGGAGACTTATTCACCCTTAGTGTGTGAACCCGGAGTAGATGGCTTAATAGGACATCCCTAGTTGGTGAGGGAGTGCATACTAGGGGCATTCATTTGCATCTCATACCACCATAATTATTGCATCTTTGCTAACTTGTTTGTTTTTGTGCATAGGATTTCTGATATGTGAGTTTCCTTAGTCCGAGCTCAAGATCTTTCCTTTCGCTGACTCTGTTTGCGACCTTATTTTCGATCGCATCTCTTGAGTTATTCGTCACTGCCGACGATAGCTCGTCCTAGGATTCGTCCTGTTCTTCCTAGCCGCAGTCCAATCCTTACTCGCTCGCGATCCACAATGGCCCAGCATGCCAGCGAGTCCCTTTCCCCTGCTATCCAGGAGGAGGTCCCCGCCTTGGGACACTCTTCCTTTGTGTCTGTTCCAGTCATCTTTGCTGCCTCTACTTTTGCCTTAGCTTCTGGAGGACCTCCACCACCACAATTCCGTGTCCCCGTGGCAACCCCGCCTTTGGGACCACCTGCCTGGTCTTCTTCTCCTACTGTCGGGGCCACAACAGTTGAGTCTGTCTCCCCTCACGACTATGTGTTTACTAGTCCTCCTTCCACTGCGGCTGTTTCAGTAGTAGCCACTCCCCAGTTTGGACAACTGGGATCTCAGCATCTTGCTTCCTCCCCTGTCTTGCCTCCTTCCTTCGGAGCCACTAGCGACGATCCCGTGACCGCGCAGCTGCAACAAATGTCGGCCCTCGCCCAGCAGCTGCAGGGATTGGCACTGGCACTCCAACCCTTCTCAGCTTTGTCTTTCCCTGCTCCCGAGTTGCCTGCGCAACCAACCTTAGGACCACAGTTTGCACCTGCTGCACGCCTACCACAACCGTCGCAATCCTTGTCTCTTCGGCAATAAGGATGTCGACACTACCCTTTGTTACACCAGCACAACACCCACCTCAGCATGCATCCCTCCTATCTGGTGGCTAGCCCCCTAGGCCGGCTAGAGAACTACCATCCGTGAGCATTGTACCGGAGACCATCCCGGTCCAACAACTCTTTTCTACATGTCAAATTCAAAAGAAATACATGCTTGTGATTCTATGTTTGATAATACTCTTATACTTGTAAGTAGCAATGAAGCTGAAGTATGTGAAACTAGTAAAAAAATTTCTAAGTCAAAATCATTTATTTGGAGTCACTTGACAAAGATCAAAGAGAATGGAGTAGACATGAGAATAAAGTGCAACTGTTGTAATATTAGCTATTCTTGTGTAACTATTAATGGAACTAGTAATTTATGGAAGCACCTAGAAAGATGTCCAAAAAATCTTGAGAATAAAGAAAGGAAAAGGAGCTGCTAATTTTGAATCCTTCAGCATCAAGTCAAAGAGGGAAGGCTTAAGAGCAAATTCATGTATCATGGAAGTTTAATCAAGATACATGTAGACATGCCTTAGCTAAGATGGTCGTTGTTGATGAACTTCCATTTAAGTTTGTAGAGCATGAAGGATTTTAGAATTTCATGAATGTAGCACAACCAAAATTTAAATACATTTCATGTAACACTATCATGAGAGATGTGTTAAAGATATATGACATTGAGAAGTAAAAATTAAAAGAGTTTTTTGTGAATATAAAATAAAGTATTTGCTTCACTACTAATTGTTGGACAACCATTCAAAATGTTTCTTATTTATGTCAGACTACCTACATTATTGATCATAATTGGACTTTACATAAGAGAATTTTGAATTTTTGTGTAATTCCTAGTCACAAAGGGAGAGAAATTAACAAAGTCATTGAACGATGTCTCATTGATTGAGGTATAGAAAATGTTTGTACTATTACAGTTGATAATGTAATATCTAATGTTGTTGTAATAGATTACCTCAAGAAAATGATGAGTAAAATAGATTCTTTGTTTTGATGGTTAATTTCTTCGTACGAGATGTTATGCTTATATTTTAAACTTAATTATAAAAGAAGGAATTAAGGAGGTTAAGAAGTTCATCTTTAGAATTCGTGCTCCAATAAAATATACAAGAAGTTCATAAGGACGAGCACAACATTTTAAGACGTGTTGAGGAGGAGAGAGTTTCAACAAAATCAACATTATGTCTTAATGTTTCAATAAAGTGGAATTCTACTTATCTCATGTTGAATATTGTTCTAAAGTATTAAAAAGTATTTGAAATAGGGACCGTTTTTTGTGTAGGTGTCTACAGTAAAAATTCCTGTAGGCAACTTAAGTTAGTTTATTTTCAATCGTTGGATTTAACCAACGGTTGAGATTAAATTTTTTTCTCCCTTCCTCCCATTCCCCTCTTCATTCTGTCGCGATTCTCCCCGCTGAAAAGGACATGGAGGAGTTGCAGGCCGAAGGTGCAACCATCAGTGTCCCCGGTTTCTCATCCCCTATGCCGCCGATGGCCATGCCGGATCCCCGATTCCACTTACATAGCCTGTGATCTTTCTTGCAAATGGCATATTGGCATGAACCACCAATCATATGCAACCAAGAGCACCATCTGGAAGATGGCTGGTATGATCATAAGAGTTGCAGGTGAAACATGGATGTTGCGAGTGTGGTGTCCATTGTCATGCCTTGCTGCTGTGAGAATGTCAATAGCAGGAAAATGGGCATTTAGCTGAAGATTGAGCATAGGAGCACGAGATCATTCTGAGTACAATTTTTGTCTCCTCCGCTCTGTTCACTGTGCGGAGGTATCAATTCCCAGTCTGCTCTTGAACTATTGATGCTTTTTGAGAAATCCAATAAATAGAATAAACACTTGTTGTAAGAAAATGTCTTCTGTACGATATAAGAAAGGGGAAAGGAGCAGAGACAAAGGACGGGAGGAGGAGACCAGAGGAGGCAGCGTCGTAGCGAAGGAGGCCAGAGGGAGAGGAGGCTAAAGGCAGCGTCACAGCGAAGGAGGCTCGTTTTGTGCAATAGGATTTCCCGACACAGGATTGTAGACAACTTTTAAATTTAATCTTATCCGTTGAAATAAACCAATGATTGGGATTTAAAGTGCCTACAAGAAAAATTCCTGTAGACACCAACATATGCACTTTCCCGTTTGAAATAATAGAGGAATAGAAATCTTAATATGCGTGTAATCTTAAATCCGAAATCCTAATTAAGATTGATTGGGAGACTTTGCATAATAGATGGAATATAAGTTTAAAATTATCAAACGAGTTAAGTGATGGATTCATCCTTAATCGCACCCAATTCCACTCATGAAACTTGTCAATAAAATGACGATGGGTAAGCAAAAAAATTGTGAATCACTGTTTTCAAATCTGAGAGTTGGCGTTATAAAAAAAAAAAAAAAGCTCTAAGAGTTGGAAAAATTGCATGGTCAAGACACCAAAATTTTCACATTTGGCAAATGGAGCTGGACGTATGGCATTGAATGATCCACCAGGTACCAACGGAGCGAACAAAACTGCTCCGGTGCTGCTGCAACAACTCCGACACATTTGCCACCAATCTCCAGTTCCTTCCCCAACTCCAACCCCGTCCAATCTCCATCTCGCAGAAATCAACCACAATGTTCGCCTCCAAACCCCTATTCCCCCATTTGCACCCCAGGCCCACCTCCAAACCCCTCTTAAACCCTAACCCCCGCCACTTCCTACGCTACATCCGCTGCTCCTCCGCCACCACCACGACGCCGGCGCAGACGCGCGTTGACATCCTCTCCGAGTCCCTCCCCTTCATCCAGCGCTTCCGTGGCAAGACCATCGTCGTCAAGTACGGCGGCGCCGCCATGAAGTCCCCCGACCTCCAGGCATCCGTCGTCAACGACCTCGTCCTCCTCTCCTGCGTCGGCCTCCGCCCCGTCCTGGTCCACGGCGGCGGCCCCGAGATCAACTCCTGGCTCGGCCGCCTCGGCATCGAGCCCCGCTTCCTCGACGGCCTCCGCGTCACCGATGCCGCCACCATGGAGGTCGTCGAGATGGTGCTCGTCGGGAAGGTCAACAAGTCCCTCGTCTCGCTCATCAACCGGGCCGGTGCCACCGCCGTCGGGCTCTCGGGGAAAGACGCTTGCTTGCTCACGGCGCGGCCGGCGCGGGATGCCGCGGCGCTGGGGTTCGTCGGGGATATCGCGAAGGTGGACCCGTCGATTCTACGGCCGCTGGTGGCTTCGGGGTACATACCTGTCATTGCTTCTGTGGCCGCGGATAAGAAGGGGCAGGGGTACAATGTCAATGCCGACACTGCGGCAGGGGAGATTGCGGCTGCCGTTGGGGCCGAGAAGCTCATATTGCTGACGGATGTGGCGGGGATATTGGAGGATGTGGATGACCCAGGGAGTCTTGTGAATGAGATAACTATAAAAGGGATTAAGAAGATGATTGAGGAGGGGAAGGTTGGGGGGGGGATGATACCGAAGGTGAATTGCTGTGTGCGGTCGCTCGCCCAGGGAGTTCGGACTGCTAGTATTATTGACGGGAGGGTGTCGCATTCGCTGCTGCTTGAGATACTTACGGATGAAGGTGCTGGGACTATGATCACTGGTTGAAGTTTTGGATGAAGAGGCGACCACCTCTGTACCTTTTTCAGGGTGACTTTTGAGACTAGAAGGTACCCTCCCTTGTACCCTTTTTTGTTTTTTATTTATTAGGATTTAGATTTTTCTTAATAAGAAGGAAAATTTCCTCTGTATGCTACATTGACGGCTTGACGCTATGCTTGTGTACTATGGTTATTGTAGCTCAAAGTAGAACAAGAACAATATTTTTTAAACTAGTAGTTCTGGATGTCGATCTTACCTCTTGTTTGAAATTTAGTGTTTTCTTCTTGGGCCACAAAACATTATTCTTAAAAGGAAGTAGCACCTGAACCCGGAATTGATGTAACAACTAGTTACTAAACCATTGAGAAAGGCCAGTTCATTGCCAAACGCCAGTTTGTTTGCAACTGATATATGCTCTAACATACCTCATGCGGCATCATATTCAGATGTTGACACTAGACTGTATTTCTGCATCTAGCTTTGTACTCATCAAAAGCAACCTACATACTGTCCAATCTTGAAGAACCAAGTTCCAAATGCAACGAATTCCCCATTTTACCTCAAAAAGTCCTCACAGAAGGGCATTGAATATGCAAAATTCCCTGGTCTTCTTCCAAAGAAGCTCTGCAGAACACACATGTAACATTGCCTTCACCCGACCAAGCACTTTTACGCACCTTCATGAAAATTATTCCTCAGGCCAGAATCCACATAAAAGAACGAAGTTTGAGAGGGGTTTGGACCTTCCAAATCCATCACTGGACCACTAAATTTCATTAATGAGTAACCCAAAAAGGCTTACAACAACAATATATGAGCTATCTATTATAGAAAATACCAGAGGAACTACTTACAAAGCAGCAATGAAAGAAATAGCAACTACAAAAGGAAAGAAACAAACAGAAGCAATCCTCCTAGTTCCAGCTAATATATCAACTTCTGGCTCTCTCAACTCCACTATCACAGACACAGCCTTTCCCTGAAAGATCTCTTCTCTTCATCCCTATTGCCAGCAAATGGCATGGCTAATAAATTGAGCTTCTTATTTCTCCTTTTTTCTCTGGATGTTGCCATTAAATCCCAGATCTCATTAAAAGCTGCATTCTTGACTTGTTCCCAGTTATTTCTCATTTCTTTCAAGACATGTTTGTTGAAAGGCTTGTTTGCTGAAATAGTATTTTTGAATAAATGCTTAATGTCTGCACCCACCATTCATATAAGTTAGTCATGATCATGCTTACCTCTTTTTTTTAAGAAAAAGAAGATCTTACTGCTTAAAAAAAACAAAAACAATCAAGGCTACTTCTTGACCCTACAATCTCTTATCATCTCTATTTGAAGCTTGAAATGACTCTATAGTCTTTGTTGCATGTTCTCTTTTCCTTTCTCAATTGTGATCTTCATGCAGTGTTTGAAAATGCATTTGATGCGGAAGTACATGCATTTTTGTGAGTGAACCACGTCGCGTATGGGTTATGTAGACCAAAAATGTGGGTGGGTGCATTACACATGGTCGTCCACACCATATAAGAGCTATACTCGCGTAACTATCAGATGGGTCATCAAATCTAAAGTATTCATAACCTGATTCTTGATAATATATGCATCTGTTTGATTGTTTTGTGACTGTTGAACTATCACATCATGGATCTAAAATTTTGCTTGATGTTTCTTTACAAAGATTTTTTGAGGAATTAATTACTATTATTTTGCTTGTGGACTTAATGTCATGGAACTTTAACATCATATATGCATGTTATGCAATTGTTGATTAGCTAATTTCACTGGTCTTATTATGATACTGTAAATTCTTTTATGCTTATTACATTTATGAATTTATGGTTGAAACATAATCTCTAACTATGTAATAGGTGAATGTGTATTTTAATATATCTTAATTTATCAACGTATTTTTACAATTATAAAAACCCAAACTGCATAAACTGGCATATACAACCGCATGTGCTTGCATGCCGTGTATGGGTTATGCGGCCCTGTTCTTACGTACACTGCATTCTGCATTGTTGACCCTTGCCTTCATGTTCTTTGAATTGCTCCTTACAAGTGGGGTGCAACATTTGTCCTGTTTTAGGATCTCCTTTTCCCACCTTTTATTTCCTTTTTATAAGGACAAACTCTATGCAGCAAAAATAAGTTTAATTTTCAGTAACTTGGTGTTATTCACCCATCTGATTGTATAGGAAGTAGTGGAGGCCATTTAATTCATGGAAATTGATAGTCCTTTTTTTGACATTAAGGAAGGATTTGTGCGTATAGAAAGTACAAGAAATGATTTGTTAAGAATCTTATTTTTTGACTATCCAAAATAATAGCGTTTGTGCATTCAATCGAAAATGATTTCAAAGAAAATTTTCCTTTACTTTACAGAATATATAAATGCCTATTGATTTCATTTATCCACCTCTTTTCATGGAATTTTCAATGAATTCCTAAACCATCTCCTCCTCCCCTCTTCGTGCGTCTCCAACCCTACCATCTCCTCCTCTCCGTCCCATCCTCCCCCTCCTCCTCTCCTTCTCTTTGTGCAACATTTGTCCTTAGGATCTCCTTTTCCCACCTTTTATTTCCTTTTTATATGGACAAACACTATGCAGCAAAAATAAGTTTAATTTTCAGTAACTTAGTGTTATTCACCCATCTGATTGTATAAGAAGTAGTGGAGGTCATTTAATTCATGGAAACTGATAGTCCTTTTTTTGACATTAAGGAAGGATTTGTGCGTATAGAAAGTACAAGAAATGATTTGTTAAGAATCTTATTTTTGGACTATCCAAAATAATAGCTGTGTATTTAATCGAAAATGATTTCAAAGAAAATTTTCCTTTACTTTACAGAATATATAAATCCCTATTGATTTCATTTATCCACCTCCTTTCATGGAATTTACAATGAATTCCTAAACCATCTCTTTCCCCCTCCCCTCTTGGTGCGTCTCCAACCCTACCATCTCCTCCTCCTTGTCCCATCCTCCCCCTCCTCCTCTCCTTCTCTTTGTGCAACCCTAACGTCGCCTCCTCCTCCTCCCTTCCTCTTTTACCTTGCCTTCTTCTTGCCCTCCTCTTTGCTTCATCCTCTTCTTTTGCTTCCTTCCCCTTCGTGCGCTCCTCCTCCCTTCCTCATCAATGTTATAGCAACTCTCTTCAATAAGGTCTGGTATCAATTTAGCAAGTCTCTCTCTATCTCTCTCACCCCCTTCTCTCAAGATTGTTTGAAACGTGTTCTTCTTCAATTATTTGGATTCCTCAATCTCTTGTATCTTTGTTTTGTTAAGAAAAATTGAAGTTCTATGGCATTATTTGGTACTCCTTCAATTATTCCCTTCTGATAATTGTTTGCTTCTCTTCTCCAAACTAGACATGGCTAAAGATGATAAGAAAATGATTGAAGGTTGTAGAGGTTATATTAGTTAGAGTACGAAGGATGATAATGTGATATTAGACATTCTTTGTGAAGTTGCTAAAGAATAAATAAGAAAAAATCCTGATGGAAAACACTATTATTTTGGATAGTCAACAAGGAAGAAGAAATATATAATAATATTATATTAACTCAAGAACAAAAATGAAAAATAGTAAATCAAATGTGTGAAATATCATGAATTGTATGTGACATGATTAATAATTATAATTCATTTATAAGAATTTTCAATGTTATTTGAATTTTTGTATGACTCAAATTTATATTTTGAAGTTGGATATTTGATTGATTTTCAACTTAACAATTGTGAGATTAAAAATGTCTACTTTCTTTTGAAATATATTGATAAACATATACACTCATATTTCAATTCCCTTTGTTTTTCTATACAGGCATAAACAACAAAAAATTGGTCAACGGAACTTCAATTTCTCTTATTTTTCAATTCCAAGTAATTTTCATTGACTCTAGAAATCTATTTCTTGCCAAATTTTATATACAAACATGTCCTAAAATAAATTTAAAGTGGGAAGAGAGTAACTTATAATTTTCAGACAAATGTTGTTTCTTTGGAGTTTAGAGTATATAAGTGGGTCTAGATTTTGTGAATTTGGTTTGCTATGTATTAGATGGCTCAGTTAAGTTAGTTGATTTTTTTTTAATTGTTCTACCTCAGATCTCAAATGATTTAGATTTTAAATTATATTGTTGCATCATAAGGATTTTACTTGTGAAGAAAGGATGTTCTTCATCCTTTCTATAAGCTCAAAACACTCCCGACAGACATCGGAATTACTGAACTTGGGAGTTCTTAAACTGTGGAATAAGTGTACTGTGAAATTGTTTGTTTCTTTCTGAGTAATTATGGTCACAATCACATTCAAGGATGCAAATACGGTTTATGATTCTGTTTTGAGTTCTCAAACAGGTAGAATTCTATGGTTTCAGTAATCTACAGTTAAATGATTTGATGAGGGTCGTTGTTAAAGTTGTGGAAACTAGGAATTTTCCGTTGGACCATTCACAAAATGGCAGTGTCTTGAGGCAACTAAATCGGGTAAAAGGTAAATTGAAAATGTTCCCGGCTACTATTTGCTTCATGAGGGTTGTGTTCTTGATGTGGTTCTTAACATATTGGAAGATAATGACTCAGTGCACAGGACTGAACTCTCTATTACTGTTATTTGGAACTAATACCATATACAAATAATCCACTCATGTTCGGAAAAAAACAAGTATAGTTATTATCTGAAATAATAACTAAACTTGTTTGTTTGACGGAATAGTTTCTCTGCTGAAAACATAAACAGTTTCTTAATGTAAACAATATTGTATAAATGATGCTGTGGGTGATAACTTGGACTGGCAATATCCTATGTAGAGTTGGTGATTGATGGTGGATGATTCTTAACTTAGGATCTGTTTGGTAAGATTTTTAGATAAATTTTAAGTTGTAGCTTCTAACAACGTTGAAATGGTCCAAAAGTTTCACGAAAAAGTCTCAAATACTAGTCAACTTTTTAGAGTCACATAACTTTTAAAATAGTGTCTTCTTTACTGTTAGAATATGTAATGTAGCTTATATGGCTTTAGTAGGTAATTGGATATTCATTTAGTGTTGGATAACCAATATCCTATATATATGTAAACACATGCTCAGATAACAACTTAATTTCTTTTTCTCCACATGGTACTAGAGCCTTAAAAAAAAAAAAAAATCCTAGGACACACAGCAGCAACTGCAGTCGTTGGACCACCTTCTCCGGCCGTCGCCTGCCGTTGTCCACAGTCGTCGGTTGTCGCCCACTCAGGCCAGCCGCTCCAGATCTCGCTAGCACCCTCTCCAGGTCACGCTGGCTTCTTCTCCACCTTTTTTCTCCCCATCCGTCGACAACCACATCAGCCTCGCCGGACAGCGTCGGTAGGGGTCACCGGTGCCTGTGCAGCCACTGGTGATGCTCTAAGTGCTCTCCTTTCTGTTTGAAAGGGCTGTCCAACCCTTCCTGTGTGGTGTAGTGGCTGTGTTGGCCATGTTCTAGGCCTCTCCAAGCCTCCGGTCTCCGTCGTACGTAGATACGTCACATCCACGGCCTTGGTGAGCAGTCTGTTAATTTTTTAGACATTTTCCAGCAATTTTCCCGTATTTTTTCAGTCAAAGACTATGGCATCTTGTAACTCGTTTGTCAAAAATATGAGCGGCACATCTGAAAAGCTCTCAGGATCCAACTATATATTGTGGTCCCAGAGTTTTGAGACATTTGTCCTAGCCCACAGAAAACAGGAGCACCTCAGCCACCCTCCTCCTGATATCAAGTCAGAACAGTATAAAGATTGGCTTGCAATGACGCCGCTGTTATTACATGGACGACAAATAGCATGGAGCCCCAAGTTGCACGAGATGTTATCCTATTGCGACCTGCCAAGAAGATCTGGGATACCTTACGTCTTACTTATGGTTATGAGAAGAACATCTTTCGTGTCTGCGAGATCTATGAACAGATATTCACTCTTCGTCAGGGGGATAAGTCTGTTTAGCAGCACTTCATTGCGCTTCGAGCACTATTGGACGAGTTAGATGTATATCAACCATTGACAGTGGATATCACCAAACTTCGCCAGTACAGGGAGGAAATAGCAGTTGCAGCCTATCTTTCTGGTCTCAACCTGGAGATTAGCTCTCAGATTCGAGGTCAGGTTTTGGGAGCTGACAGTGTCCCAGACTTACAGACGACTTTCAGCAAGGTCCTCCAAGTTTCTACCGCCTTGACTCATCCTGTGTCTGAGCCATCTGCCATGGCAGCCACACGTGGGCGTGGACGTGGCAATTCTTGAGGAGGCGGTCGTGGATGAGGTGACACAGGTGGACGTCCACGGTGTTCACATTACGGTCGCCTGGGGCATAAGGTCGAGAAATGTTGGGATATTATTGGCAGACCACAGACAACTCATGTCGCTACTGAATCCTCCACTGCTGCAGTTACTACTGAGGAGTAGACTTTCACCGTCTCACACGCAGATTATGAACCGCTCCAGTAGCTAAAGATCACAGACTCTACTGCCACGGCTACTCATGCGAACTCTTCAGGTACTAGTGCCTTCCTTGCATCTAGGGACTTTTCCTGGATCATTGATTCCGATGTCTCTTCCCACATGTCAGGTACACGTAGTCTGTTTACTCAGTTGTCCTAGTTATCTACTTTTCGTACTGTGGCCATTGCTGATGGCCGAACCTGTCCTGTGTTTGGGGAAGGGGTAGTACATGCCTCTCCCCAATTACCATTTGAACAAGTCCTTTTTGTTCTAGATTTTCCTGTAAACTTACTTTCCATTAGCGCTATTACAAAACAATTAAACTGTTCAGTCACCTTCTTTCCCTTCCATTATATTTTTCAAGATTTGCAGACGGGGAGGAGAATTGGTTTGGGCCGTGAGCGCGGCAATGGAGTATACCTACTAGTTCGTGATGAGATACCTTCAGGATTTGCTTCTGTGGCATCTACTTCTGAGTCTTCATCCCTGTGGCATTACCGGTTGGGACATCCCTTTCACCAGAAACTTCAGCAGGCATTACCTTGGCGATCTGTTTCTTCTTTTCAGTGTGAGTCCTGTCAGTTAAGGAAGCATCATCGAACTTCCTTTAAAAGGTTAAGTCTTGCGTCTACTACTACGTGTTTTGAGTTAGTCCATTGTGATGTCTGGGGTCCGTCTAGAGTCCCATATGTGTCGGGACATAGGTATTATATTGTTTTTGTGGATGATTTTTCCCGAGCTTCATGGGTTTATTTGTTGAAAGATCGGAGTCAAGTTTATGATGTACTTTGTAATTTTCTTAGTGAAATAAAGAATCATTTTAGTATTACTCTGAAATTTTTGAGAACTGACAATGCCCTTGAGTTTATGCAATCCAGGATTACTTCTCATTGTTCTTCCTTGGGTATTCTCCATCAAACTTGTTGCCCACACACCTCACAGCAAAATGAGGTGGCAGAATGCAAGCATCGGCATATTCTCGATGTTACCCGCACCCTTATGGTCCATATGAATGTCTTGAAGCAGTTGTGGTCTGATGCGGTGCTTACAACAACTTATCTCATCAACCGCATGCCCTCCACTCCTTTAGGGGGTGAAGTTCCTGTCCGTCAGCTTAAACCTGAGTCTATATTGTTTGTCCTGACACTTAGAGTTTTTGGGTGCGTGGCATTTATTCAAGACCTTACCCTTGGCTTGGACAAATTGTCTCCACGCTCTCTCAAGTGTGTGTTTGTTGGATATTCGTGTACACAAAAGGGGTATCGTTGTTTCCATCCTCCAACAAGACGATATTTTGTATCTGCTGATGTCACTTTCTTTGAGTCAGAACCGTACTACAGTATCTCCCCTTCTTCGAGTGTGTCTGTTCCCATTCCTTCTGTTGTTGAGTTACAGGATGTTGACACTTACGATGCACCCACTTTATCACAAGTGGCTACTCGTCCTTTGCAGGTTTATCAGCGACGACAGCTCGCTCCAGTGTCTCCTCCTAATGAACCATCCTCCTCCACTGATGCAGATCCATCCACTACATCCTTAGACTTGCCCATTGCACTTCGAAAAGGTAGTCGGTCTTCCACTGTACATCCTATTTCTCATTTTGTTTCCTATGACTCCCTTCACCTCTGGTTTCGTAGTTTTGCCTTGTCTCTTGTTTTCCAGACTATTCCTAGGTCCTATCAAGAGACACTTTCCCTTCCTCACTAGAAGAACACTATGGATGAGGAGATAGCTGCCCTCACTAGTCGTGGTACGTGAGAGCTAATGGCCAGAACTGCTAGGGCTAAAGTGGTCTCTTGTAAGTGGGTCTATATCATAAAATACAATGCAGATGGACACATTGATAGGTACAAAGTCAGACTGGTGGCTCGGGGTTTTACTCAAAAGCAGGGGATTGATTATGAGACTTTTTCTCCTGTTGCTTGCCTAAATTCTATCAAGGTTATCCTTTCTCTTGCTCTGAATCACTCCTGGGATCTTTGCCAGTTGGATGTCAAGAATGCCTTTCTCTATGGTGATCTGACTGAGTCTGTTTTGATGGAGCAACCTCCAGGGTATGCTGCTCAGGGGGAGGATCGTGTGTTTAGACTCAAGAAAGTAATTTATGGCCTCAAACAAAGTCCTAGAGTCTGGTTTGTGAAGTTCAGTCAGGTTGTTCTTACTGGGGGATTTCAGTGGTGTGCAGTAGACCACTTAGTTTTTCACACGCGCACAAATCATGGATGTGTTATCCTGACTGTTTATTTGGATGATATATTAGTGACAGGCAGTGATACACAGGGTATTGAGGACGTCAAAACCCATCTTTGTAGTCACTTTGTGACGAAAGACATGGGGAAACCTCGTTACTTCCTTAGGATAGAGTTTGCCTATGCACATGGCAAAATGGCGTTGTCACAAAGAAAGTATGTACTGGATCTTCTACAGGAGACAGGTCTCTTGGGATGTAAACCAGATAGCACCCCTATTGAGCAGACACCAGCCTTCTGGGATAGTAGTTCAGAGCTATTTGAGGATCCTGGTCAGTATAGGAGGCTGATTGGGAAGCTTATCTACTTGACTGTGATACGACTGAACATTTCATATGCTGTCAGTCTGCTAAGTCAGTTCATGCATGAGCCTAGGAGAGTGCATTCAATGGGTGCCCTTCGTGTTCTCTTTTACGTGAAAGGTGCCCTAGGAAAAGGTCTGGTTTATAGGAATAATGGTCACATCAAGATTATGGCATACTCAGATTCAAGGTGACAAAGGGGACAGAAAATCCACATCCGGTTTCTACACATATGTGGGAGGAAATTTGGTCACATGGCGCAGTAAAAAGCAGAATGTAGTATGAAGATCCAGTGCAGAAGCAGAATACAGATCCATGGCCCAGACAGCATGTGAAATGATGTGGATAAAGTCTTTATTAAAGTAGCTTGAGTATGGTGTCAAAACACCTATGTTTATGAGGTGTGATAATCAAGTTGCTATTTTCATTGCAAACAATCTCACCTTCCATGAACGAATAAAGTACATTGAGGTGGATTGTCACTTTGTGAGGGACATGATCATGCGAGGAATCATCTCTACTCCTTATACTCCATCTTCAGATCAGTTGGCTGATATCTTCACAAAGGGTCTAAGTGTTGGGGTATTTGAGTCTTTGTGTAACAAACTGGGAATGATTAATATGTATGTTCCAGCTTGAGGGAGAATGTTAGAGTATGTAATGTGGCTTATATGGCTTTAGTGGGTAATTGGATATCCATTTAGTGTTGGATAACCAATACCCTATATATATGTAAACACATGCTCAATAGATAACAACTTAATTTCTTTCTCTCCACATTTACATTTCCAGAAGCTAGAGATTGATTACTTCTAGTCAGAAGTTACTTTTTGCAATTTTTTCTCTCATTTGTCTTTCTAGAATTTATGTTATTACTTAAAAAATCTTTTCATATTTATAAAATCTGCCAGCACCACTTGCCTCCTCCTCTAGCCTTTACAATCACCACCTACCTCCTCCTTCGATCTCTGCCACCACCGCCTGCTTCCTCCTTTAGCCTCCGCACTTGCATCTCTCTACTACTTCCCTTGCCATTTCACCATTGACCAGAATTGACACGACAAGGGTGAGGTTGTCAGTGATGCCCTCGGCTTACAACGTGGTGATGGAGGAAGATAGCTTGGAATTGGCAAGGCAGAGGGTAGGAGGAGAAAGTAGGGAACGAGAGCGTGGAGTGATGGAACTTGGTAGAGTTGAAGAGGAATGGGAGGACGAAGTGGAAGGAGGCGAAGAGGCGAAGACAGTGAGGGTGAGGCACGTGGTTTCGTAGGGCATGTGGGATCGTGGTCTACATTAGGATTATTCTTTGGAGTTTCGTCAAAAATTTCTTACCACTCAGAGGAGAGAGAGAGAGAGGTTGAAAGAGGGATTACTTCATGAATATTTTTATCTTTTAACACAAATGGATAAACAAGAATCTAAAATGGAATTTTATTTTATCAAACAAGTTTCTACCATTTCTCATAGAAGTTGACTTTTAAAATTCTTATTAAAAGTTAGTTTTTAACAAATGAGTCAAAAACTAACTTCTTCTATAAGTTTTGTCAAATGAACCTTTAATTGTCTTTGCAAAAAGGTATGAATAATATTTATTCAAACCATATAGCTCCTATTTGTAGAGATTTACTTCTACATGGTCTTTCACAATCCATATAAAAGATTTACGTGGCTTATTTTGATGGCTAAAATCACTTTGATTAGAACCTTTTATCCTCAGCTGGTCAGGGTTGATACGGTAAACTTTGGTGGACATTCTTAATGTGTTTTTAGGATTAATTCTATGTTAACATGAGACAACTATGGAATCATGATAGCATAAATTTGGGCTAACCCACTTGTAAGTGCTTCAAAATGTTTAGGCATGTTTTCATGTCCTATTCATTTTTCTTTTTGGATGGAAAAGTTTTGTATACAAAAATTCTTACAAAATGAAACTCAACCATCGGATGATATCTTGTAAATGCGAGGTGATACCAAATGGAAAAAGTTCTGTATACAAGAATTCTTACAAAATGAATCTCAACTGTTAAATGATAACTTGAGAATGAGAGATGATACAGTGGGCAAAATCGAAATTATATGTATATCCTTATGTTTTAGCAAATAATTAGTGTACTCTTGAATTCTTGGTCCATTAGCATGCATATTCATACTATTATTTAAGAGTTATATTTTATATATTCAATAGTCAAGTCATAATAAAATAACTATTTATCCCTAATTTTAACATTTATATAAAATATAAAATTGTTTGTCACTTTTGTTGATTTATTAATCATTCTATCATTTAAGTCAACCTTTTGATCAAGGGAAAAATAGTCATTTTATTATGATTTAACTGCCGAATACATAAAATTAGGGATGTAAACGGAGCGAATACGAAACGAATCTGTCAATATTCGAATTTGAATTTGAAAATTTTCATCTACATCCGAATTCGTATTTGTATTCGAACGAATGTTAAATTTAATATCCGTATCCGAATTTTTCGGATACATTCGAATTCGAATAATATCCGAATTCGACCAAAAAAAAAAAATCTAAAATCAGTAAAAGTTGTTGTAACCAGGCTTTGGGCGGACACCCATTTCGTAGCCTATTTCCAAGGGAAATGCGACAATTTTATCACTCATCATGTCCCTTTAACTGCCTGGAGGATCACACCTGGACACGCATCCATGCCTCGGTCTTTATCCTCTTCCTCCACCGCTCTTAGTATCAATGTATCCGATGTGGGACTAAATGCTCCCTTCGTACCCATTGTTCCACAATCGAATCACGTCTTTAAAGTTTGAACCAGACAACCCATCACAGAACTCCCATGCCTTGGCACCCACTAACCGGCACCACCACCAGTAGTGACACCAACCCCAGCTGCCACCGAGGAAGTAGACGACTTCGAGGTGGTCTGGAGATGGAGGAAGCTCTCGTCGGAGTAGGAGTTCTGCGTCTGCTCCAGCTACGCATCGATCCTCGGCAACTGATCCACTGGAGTAGCGATACGCAAGCACGCCATGTGCGTCGCCAGCAGCTGGTCGTAGAGCGGATGTCCAAGTATCTCCGCCTTGTGCCTAGCACTCTGCCACGTCCCCTCTCCTCCCTGCTCCCCTTGGTTTTGATTCCCACCACCACGAGTGCCACCGCCAGGGTTGCTGATATTCCCGGACCCACGAGACATCGCGGCAGCAATCATGGAATCACTGCACACTGGCACGTCCTCCTTACCTGCCATCACGGAACTCCCGTGCCTCGGCCCCCACTGATCGGCACCACCACCAGCAGCGACACACCAACCCCAGCTGCCACCGGGGAAGTGGACAACTCTGAGGTGGTCTGGAGATGGAGGGAGCTCCCGTCGGAGAAGGGGCTCCGGCTCTGCCGCCTCATCAGCGACGTGAGCCCCGTCCTGCCCCGGCCGCTCCTGCCGCTAGCGCCACCGGCCTTGTCGATGAGTAGGCGGTGGAAGTCCTTGGTGTCAGTGTCGGTGGTGGCCTATTGGTGGTTGTCGGGGATGACGGGTCGGAGCACCGTGGAGGCGCTGTCCCCCAAATGCTGGTTGGCGTACAGGACCTCCGACATGTGACCGTGGAAGGCCACTAAAATTCAATGGTAACCACAAGTTACATAGTCATTTTATTATGATTTAACTGCTGAATACATAAAATATACCTTTTAGGCAACAACAATGGTATGTATACTAATCATGAATATAGAGGTACACAAGTTATATTTAAAGAAATCTTCAATTTTTCATAGAATCTTCTTGTTGTGCAAAATGAATTAAAAACTGAATACATAAGGTAACCACATTATTCTCTTTTGTAGCGGCATCTGCATGTGATTATGTTGTTTTTTGCTTTGGAAAATATTGTTGTCAATGTTTGCCAATTGGTTTAGGACAAAAAAAAAAATAAAGTGAGCGTAATCAGTACGGTGGTTGGCCGACCGCTTAACTCTTCCCTTGGTTTATAGACTGAGAATTTCTTTGGCAATCTTTCATCCGAATGTAGAATTACCTGAGTTTTTTCCTTCTCTTTTGACATTGAAACTGGACAAAGTTCATAAACATAGACGAGTAGATTAGGTAAATTGGTCTAGGTCATATATTGTACACCACTGTAGAATATACAGTTCCACCGCCTCCACTAGAATCAAATCACAACTTTCACACGACACTGGAAACTCTGTCCACTGCCTCCACCAGAATCAAATCACAACTTTCACACGACACTTTTCTCTCGCAGAAACATATTTGTTCTCGTCTTTGCTTTGACAGGTATCAAAGTCTCTGGTTCAGTTTGTCTGATTAGATGTAAACAGGACTTTCTTCCGGCAGCATTGAGTGGTCTGCCCCACACTGGAACCATGCTTTTGTGAGCTTATCCCATGCTTTGCATTCGGCAAACTGATTTCTATTTTTCTTGTAAGATGTCGGCACACAGTGCTGGTCGGTGCTCGTGCTCTCTTTGTGCAGCATGTTTTTGTCAATCCTCGGCTCAATATTTCATGGCCTAGTGAGGTTGTGATGGCCGTCCTTAGTGCTGGACACAATAATCGTCACCCACAAGTCCACTACCATGCATTACTCTCTCTTATTTTGTTTTCTGGCATTGCAGAGAGTAAGGATATCTCAGCCTAAATCTTATGATGTTTACGGCCTTGTGAGGTTGCAAAGTTTTTCTTTAATTATAAATTAAACCTCTACGTCTAATATTAACGGTGGGAGTAGTATTTTATTTCCTGCTTTTGTTCTGTGAGATAAAACATTGAAGAGACGCTAATTATTGTATGATCAAGTAATGGTTAACTTTCAGATTACGAATGATTGTTCAAACAGCAAATTCAGTCACTTGGAGTCCACATTGAAAACCCACATTCCCTTTCCTATTGTCTATATGTCTCGATTACATTGATGATGTGATCCGTTGAAAAGCTTTTCGGGAACATCTTGTATAAGATTTCCATTGTATATATTAATAATCAAGTCGGCATTAGATTTCCATTATTTATATTACTGATCAACTAGTCCAAATGGACCATTTCTTTTTACTAGATCTAAATCTACCAACCTGCAAGTGTGCGTTTTTTTTTTTAAAGAATCCGTGGTCTGCAAGTGTTTTCTCTTTTTTTTCTTCTTCCCTTTTCTTTTAGTATTTGTAAACTCGTGATCTGCCAGTGCTGATAGCTTGCTGTATCGAGCTGTGATCAGGTGTACATGGGTATGATCCGAAAATCGAACCAATCCGAACCACGTGGGTTGGATTTTCTTAATCATTGATTAGGTATGGGTTAGAAAAACCTAAACCCGAACTTTGTAAGTTGGGTATGGATTTCAGGTTTGGGTTATCCATCCGGATCCAAACTCGAAGGTATATGTACATATAATAGTAATTATTTATATTTATAAATACATTATATTTATATATATAATTTTTAATTTATAAAAGTATACAACATTAATCACAGTTTCTTTTTTCACTTCTCATGTTTGGCACTTGTATATATTTCATAGACAATATTAATAGAGCTACATTTGTTTGTTAAACAACTATACTTTTATTAACTATTTTTAGATCAAAAAATCATAAATTATTCTCTAATTTTTGCAGTCTTCTGGTCTTTTAGTTAAATTAGCATCATTCTCTTGTACTATTGGAGAAAATTATTATTAGTTGGTTAAGCAACACTAATGTATCACATGTCAATTTTTTTGACTTTTAATAATGGATGAGTTTATTATCATTTTTTTTGTAATTAATAATAGATGAGTTTATATCTTTTTTTGTATAAAATTCAAGTGCTATAAAACTCAAGAACCGACTCGACCCAACCTGAAGTTTGTGGGTTGGGTTGGATTGGGTCTAGATTGGGTATGGGTTGGGTATGAGTTCAAAATTATCCAACTCGAACAATATGTGTTAGGTTGTGGGTTCACTCCTAACCCGACCCAACCCGACCTATGTACACCCTTAATAGAGACAACACTATAATTCAATGGCAGTGAAATTTGGCCTGATTTGTGTGTGTATATGTATAGAGAGTTAATATCAGATGAGGTCCGTTCTTACTTTTAGATGGTAAGGCTTTCAATTCTGTCCATCCATTACGAAGATTATATATTGATTTGATTTTAACAAAATCAGAAACTACTCTCAAAAATCACTCAAAATTTTCATTCAAAATTCAAAAATCTCCCCTCATTTTGTTATTAAAGTCTCCTCTCCTTCCAAAAAAAATCATCACAATCACAGCAACCCTTCCCCACACCACACCTCCCCCATCGAGTGCCACCACGCACCCATCCCCCCAGTCGCCAGCCACCACACGCCCACCCCCGCCTTTCGGTGCCCCTGTCATAACGTCCAGGCCGCCCCTCGGTGCCTCAGTCACAGCATCCCCGTCGCCCTCTACACTGATCCTCCTCCCGTCACAGTTGGCCTCCTCCTTCCCCCAACCCCATCACCCCCACTTGGTCCCCCTCAGTCCCTTCCACTTCCCCCACCTCCCCTACCTGGTGCTACTGCACTCCCATCCCCCGCACATGCAGATTCTCCTCCCTCTTCCGCACACAGATCCTCCTCCTCCTCTCCCTCATCACATCACCCTCGTTGTCCTTGCAGTGCTTCCGTCACAATGCCCTCGTCGTCCTCTTGGTGTCCCCGTCACAGCAGTCCTATCGCCCCTTGTACACGTAGATCCTCCTCTCCCCTCCACATAAATCTCCAAACTTCCCTCTAGATAAGAGAGCTTTGATCCGAGAGAAAGATATAGAAACTAAAACAATTAAATCTAACACTAAAACAAATAAAGATACTGTAAAACTGATATTGAAACAAAATTAAAACAGGGAAAGGTAGTAACACTAAAACAAAAATAAAGAAGTGTGAAACTGAAACTTAAACAAAAAAATTAAAACATTACGAATAAAAAAAAAATCAAATAAGAAGGAATATTAAAATGTAACAGGGTATCAATGTGATTTAGTTAACATAAAAATCTATCAATAAATGAAAATAGAGGGAAAATGAAAATTCACAAAACTACCATTATAAACATAGGTGATTTTATTAATTTAAAATCTAAATTTAATCTCAAACATGAGATATGCTTTTGATGATAGATGATCAAAGATCTTATCAAACAAAAATAAGGACAGACCTTAACTGTTAATTTACCTATATATATTTATATACACACACACTCTCCAATTCCTACTGCTCGAGGGATCCTTCAACATGCAGGCCACTGCTTGCCGTTTCCTCCCATCTCCCTTCCGGCCGGTGATTAACCCCATAGCCCACATTCCTGTCGCCACCTCCACCACCGTCAGAGCCACCAAACAACCCTCCTCTACATCCACCACTACCTCCAGCGCCGGAACCTACACCAACCCTCAGGCGAGCGACAACCACCTCGCAACCGACACGTTTTCTACGTCACTGGACGACTACCAGTCCCTGTTCATCTCACAGCGATCGGAGACGGCGGAGCCCATCATACTGCAAGTTGTCGAGGGTTCGGTCCCTCGCGACTTCCCCACCGGCACGTACTATCTCGTTGGCCCCGGTATTCTCGCCGACGACCATGGCTCGACTGTCAGCCCTCTCGATGGGCATGGATACCTCCGGGCGTTCAGCTTTGTCGATGGCTCGGAGGTTCGATACTCGGCGAGGTACGTCGCAACGGAGGCGCAACGGGAGGAGAGGGATGAGACGACAGGTGAGTGGCGGTTCACGCACCGGGGTCCTTTCTCCGTGCTCCGGGGAGGGAGGCAGCTTGGGAACTTAAAGGTGACATCGATCTCGATCTTTTAATTTGCACCAAAACTTATGAGTTACTCGTCTAGCGATCAAGGAGGCCACAATCGTTCCTGCATGCAATATGTTCTTAACCACCGTATCAAATTCAAAGTTACAACGAAAGTGTACTTGGATTTATATTTAGGTAACTATTAATAGACATTTGGTGGGTACCATGATTCCATAAACTTCCAATCTTGAACGTTAATACGAATATATGGATACGGTTGGGTCATGCGATAACTCCTATTGTTCGCAGAACTCTCTCGCATGCTACAATAGTTCCTGTTTTATCTAAGTTCAATCCTTGTTCTTCATGTTTAGTTAGTAAATCTCATCATTTACCTACTGTTACTTCACCTAATCAAGATATCACTCCTTTACAGTTGGGGGCTCAATTTTAGGCCAGTAAATGGACCAGGTTGGGTCGAATTTAGAGTCGACCTTTGTTATTACCTATCTCTTCTTGACAAGTGATGGATCGAGTTAATACTTGTTCTAAAAAGTCTTAGTCGTTATCTTATCTACCGTCCTTCTGATTAACGGATAGCGATGCAGGTTGAGGGGTTAGTCGACTAATAATTGAATCATGATTACAAAAAAAATGTTAATAAGACAACGACTAATAAAAAATTCAAATTGTGTTCATCTAATATTAATAATAAATTTAACAATATATAACAAGAATAATTCCAACATTATCGTTTATTACAACACAATATCATCATTTAACATTGATTCATTGTGTTCATCTAAGAATAATAATAAAATAAAAAATAACATAAATATAATATCATTGAACCACACTATTCATAATTGCTGATTCAAAGGTTTAAATTAAGTACTCTTAAGAATACAACAAAACACAAAATACCTTAATCATCATCTATAATTCAAAAGTATAGAGTATTATTAAAGATAGAATAAAACACAACTCTATGATTCAACGGGTTAATAGATGACGTAAAGCAATCTACTCTTATCCTTACCCACTAAGAGAATGATTAAGTGGATAATAATAGGTTAGCGGATGAATAGATGGACAAAACCTCTATTCTAACTTGTTCCTAACATATTAGGTCGGATCAAATTAGCGAGTGATTTACAGTCTTACTCAGTTTGGCTTTAAATAGGAAATTCACTTTCTAGATGATTTTAGAAAGTATTCATGGTATTATCAGTCACCTCTCGTTCTAATGTGTCGAATGTGCTCAAAATTTTTTATTTACTTGCTGAGAACTGATATGGTTTCAAAATGAAATCACTTCAAACTGATAGAGCACGTGAGTTTCTTTCTCATGCATTCGAAAGTGAACTTACCTCTAATGGCATATCTCATCATTTATCTTGTCCTCATACTCACCAATAAAATGGTGTAGTTGAATGTAAACATTGTCATATTATTAATATTGATCTAACTTTTCGTCATTAAAGCTAGTTGCCATCTAAGTTCTGGGATGTTGCTTTTGAAGCCGTTGCTTTTATAATCAATTGGTTGCCCACTAAAACTCTAAACTTCACTCCACCATGGCAAATTCTCTTTCAAACAAATCCAAATATTAATTTTCTAAAAAATTTTGGCAGCAGATGTTATCCTTGTCTCGCCCTTATAACACCAACAAGCTGCATAATACCGTTCTTTCTCTACTTGTAGCATTGGGTCTTTTGCTTCATCATCTCCTTCGCCTCCTAATCCCTCATTTTCTCTTCCATTAAATACATCTCCTACAATGCCCAGCAACTTTATTGCTTCTAGTGTAGCCAATGCCAATCATCTTGGGCCTTGACCCACCTTTGATCTAGCATGTATGTCTCCTATTGTTGGGCCTTCTCAACATGAAGACCAATCTATTCATGCAGAGCTTACCGCAAATCCTGCAGTTTTTGAACATTATATCATACGTTCTTTGCCACCTTCTCTAGTGGCAGTTGTCGCGCTAGAGAATCCTCCTCCTCATCCCACGTGTATGTGCTCCAAAGCCAGCACACTTCCACAAAAATGGTATTTTGTAGTAGGTAAGTATCGTATGGGCTTTCTAACTTTGGCGAGTTTGTTGAACCCACTTCTTTTACATAGGCTTTGCATGAGTCTAGATGGCAAGAGGCAATGTGGGAGGAATGCCATGCTTTGATTTCAAGTGGAACTTGGGTCATAATTCTTGCCTTGTTATCTCAGGAATTGGAAGGTTGCAAATGGGTCTTTTGGATCAAGTGACGCATTATTGGAAGTATTGAACGAATCAAAGCACGTTTAGTTGCTAATGACTTCCATTAGTGTGATGGAATCAATTATGACCAAATGGTTAGCCATGTTATCAAGCCAATCACCATTCATACAGTGGTATCTCTTAAAGTATGTGGAGGATGAGCTCTCTAGATGTTCAAAACGCTTTCCTTCATGGTGATTTAGAAACACTCAGGTATTCATGTCACAATCTCCTTGTTTTGTTGATCTAACAAAACAAAATCATGTGTGTGTACTTTGGAGATCCCTCTATGGACTCAAGCGAACTCCACATTCATGGTACGCCAAGCTTAGTACTATTCTTCTTTAGCACAAGTTTGTTAATTCTCAAGTAGACTTGTCTCTATTTGTTTAGAAATCATCATCCTCAACTATGTTTATTCTGGTGTACGTTGACGATATTTTTGTCATCGAAAGTTCAACTCAAGAAATTGATGGTTTTAATCAACTTCTATCTTGAGCCTTCTCAGTCACTAATCTTGGTGTTCTACACTACTTCCCTGGGGTGAAAGTTCTATAAACATCTAATGGTCTTCTACTTATCCAATCTAAGTGTATTTTGGATCTTCTCCAATGGACCAAACTTGATGGTGTCAAACACATGACTACTCCAATTTTTGGTGGATCATCACTACCTATATCAACATTAACCTTTTTCGATCCTACTCTTTATCGGAGTATTGTTGGAGCACTACAATAATTGCAACTCACGTGCCTTGACATTGCGTTCATTGCAAATCAGGCCTATCAATGCATGCACTCTCCCTCTACTTTAGATCTACTTGTTGTCAAGCGATTACTACTACTTAAAGCATACAATTCACTATGGCCTTCATCTAACTCGAAGCTCGTCTCTACAACTAAATGTTTTTTTTAATGCTAACTAGGTTGGTGACCCATCATATTGTTGCTCAATTAGTGGTTATTATGTCTTCCTTCGTCCTAATATGATCTCTTTGAGCTCAAAGAAGAAGATCACTATAGTACGATCCAACACTAAATTTGAGTACAAAGGAATGGCTAATGCGACAACGAAGCTCATGTGGCTCCAATCTTTGTTTCATGACTTGTATGTCCAAATACCAACCGTTCTAACTCTTTGGTGTGACAACATATTTGTCATATGTCTCACGACAAATCTAAAACTTCATGCTCGTACAAAGCACGTAGAGATCGATTTTCATTTCATCAGAAAATGTGTTGCACGTCAATAACTCCTCATTCGTTGTGTCTTTTCCACTAATCAAACCATTGATGTGTTTACCGAAGGAGTCTCATCATGTCACTTTGCTAAATTCCGACACAAGCTCACCGTCTGGAAGCTCCAATGTGTGAGAAAGAAAAGAAGATAAGAAGGATGGAAGGAAAATAAAATAGAGGAAGAAGACGACTACTGTAGAATCAGAATCCATGCAATTGTTGGGCACTCCTCATTGCCTTATATAGAAGAAGTTACAATCAATGATTGGTAGAGAATACTCTACTAGAATGTTCTATACATGATATTACAAAGTGCCCTCTAATACTCCCCTACAAGCTTTATCGAAGGTTAACGAAAATGAAGCTTGGATCGTGATAGATGAAAATGATCCCTAAGCAAGCTTTTTGTTAAGATATCTACACTCTGAGATGTTGCTGGAACATATCTTACTTCTATGGCATGCTGAAGGAGGAGTTCCTAAATGCAATGAAGATCAATGTTAATGTGTCATGTTCGAGTATTGACAATAGGTTTGTGTGAGAGAGAGAAAGAGAGAGTTGATTTATTGTCACATAATTGTAAGGGAGGTGATTCCAATCGGACGCCTAGTTCTTGTAGTAAGAAGTAAACCCACCGGACATCCGTAGTGGTGGGGTAAGAGCACAATATTCAGATTTTGCACTGGAACGTAATGCCGTGGCTTATTTCTTGGCAGACTAAGAGATAAGATTTGAGCCAAGGAACATACAATTCTCGATGATAGACTGACATGTATCAGGATCACTTGCCCAATCGACATCGGTGAAGGCAATGAGAGTAGAGGTTTTAGAAGGTGTGAGATAAAGACCAAGATCAAAAGAGCCTTTTATATATATGAAATTAAATACGTTTAACAACTTGTAACCGTGTTGTTTTCGATTGGAAAACAAATTGAGAGACGTAGTTGATAGTATAAGAAATGTCCGGTTGGGTGATAGTCAAGTACTAAAAACCTTCAATCATTCTTCTGTAAGTTTGGAATCAGGAAAAGGATCTCTATCAAATATGGATAAATAGGATCCAACGGACAGAGGAGTAGCATAGGAAGCACAACCTTCCATCCCGAATCATTTAAGAAGATCGATGGCATACTAAGATTGAGAGAGATGTAGACTGGAGGATGAGGAGGTAATATGCATGCCAAGTAAGAATGCAATGGGGCCTAAATCTTTGCATTCAAAGGTGGCACATAGTTGTTAATTGAATGAAGGAGCTTATCTGAAGTCCATAAAGTTTGGTGATTATGAGATCATTCACATAAAGGAAAAGATATATAGGAGATGTTGAGAGTTAGATGAATAAGGAAGGGTCTGATTGATTTTTGAAGAGCCCTTGGTCAAGAAGATAAGCTTACAATCGAAGATACCAAGCTCGAGGTGATTGTTTTAAGCTAAAGTGAGCTTTGTGATGGAGACAAACATGATTAGGAACTGAGGATGAATGACGCCTAGAGGTTGTTGAATGTAGATCATCTCTTCCAAAAAACCATTTATAAAGGCGTTTTAGACTTCTAATTGACAAAGTTTCCATCGTTGAGAAACAACTTGAGAGAAAAGAATACAAATGGTAGTATAACGAACAACTGAACTATAGGTTGTTCATAATCTAGTCTCTCTTGTTGGTTGTAACTCTTTGCTACCAGTCGAGCTTTAAATCAGTGTACAGAATGGTCAACCTTCCTCTTTATTTTGTACACCCATTTGGTACCCACAACACACTGTGAAGTGGAAGGAGGTGTTAAAGACCATGTGCCATTTTTGAGTAAAGCATCAAACTCCTCTTGCATAGAGGTGTAAATAGGGTCGAGCTAGCCTTGGGTCATCCAACCTAGCCCTACTTTTAATTTGGCCTAGCCAAGGCCCAAATCAGGCCATGGGTTGTGTTAGGACCAAGGGCTAAGCCCACTCGCCTTGGCGAATTAGGCCCATTTGGGCTTGGTCATCAAACTAGGCTAGGACGGACTAGTTGGATTTAAAAAAAATAAAAATAAAAATAAAAATAAAACATGGCCCATGGGATTGGATTGACCGGTGGCCCATCCTTGCTGCTACCCTTGGGTCGTGTTGGGCCAAGTGGTTTAAAAACTTGTCTCGGCCTAGTTGGCTAACTAGCCTGGTCTGGCCCAATCTAGGCCTGATTAGGCCACATATTTTACAAGTTAGTTTGGCCTGACCTGATCCATTTTACACCTCTACTCTTGCATGACTTATCACCAACGAGGAAATTTTTTAGCCTTACTGTAGGAAGAAGGTTCAGTTAACAGAGTGGAGGAAGGGATGGTTATGTAAGCAATGGGTATGGGTTGAGTGGAGTGATATATTTTAGAGAGACGATGAGTGCGATGTGGTGTAGAAGTATGGGAAGATGGGGCTATGGTCAAATAGGAATAGGATTGAGGCTCATTAGGGTTTGGGAGGTGGCTAGAGGAAGAAGATAAGCTACTATGGTAAGAATAAAGGTGACACTATAACACTTGAAGAAGAAAACAATGTTGTGCTAGGAAATATTTGCTCATTAAAGAGTATATGTCGAGATACAAAAATCTACTGTCTCTCTAGATCAAAGCAGCGATAGCCACAACAGTGAGGATCATAATCGATGAAGATGCAAGATCTAGATCTAGGAGCCAATTTATCCATAGTATAAGTTGTGGTGAGAAGGAAGTAGTGACACCCAAATGACTGTAGGTTGTTGTAGGTGGGAGATCTTTCATACAACAATTCATATTGTGACCGTGCTCGACCCGGAGGGAGGGGTAGGGAGACCACAGCCATGTCGAGACGGCGAGGGCGCGAGATGGGACGAGAGGGGAGGAGAAATGGAGTCGCCACTTGGTCTTTTAATGGAAAGACAAGGAAAATCACAAACGATTCACTAAAAGTGAATGAATGAGATGCAAATGTGAAGGCTGGATGTCTACTAACCAGAGGATGGGTAAGGATTCCTATTACGCACAGGGAAGGTGTTAGGCACCCCCGTACGCCCGAGAAATTCGATTCTTCTAGTCTGATTCGCTTGCTAGAGGCTGAATGAGTGTTTGCTATGCCTAAATTGTGTTCTAATCATGCTGATGTGAGTGCCTAGACAAGACTGGATGGATGTGAAGGACAATGTACAAAAATTACGGAGAAATCCACGTGAATTGAGAAAATTGCAGAAAACCACATGAAATGACGATGTTGTAAAGAACGCGTTCGAAAACCATGTTGATGTCAAAAGGATGAAAAGTCGAGTCAACCCGTATTCTCAGAATCATGGAAAAAGTTGTGAAAATCAAAAGGGGAAAAATAACCCGTGATAGGGTTAAATGTCGACTTTGACAAGCCTTTCACTGTACGCCCTCGGGCGATGAAAAACCAAAACAAGCAAAAACTACGGAAAATCGAGGAAAACCCAGAAAACGAGGAGAAAACAAAGCTTGGAACAAAGCTAGAAAGTGTGCACCAAGCAGGGCAAAAAAGACAGGAAAAAATCGTGCGAAAAGATGTGAAAAGCGTGCAAAATGCAAGTGTGTGTGCAAATCTGAAAACTGCAGGGGGTTTTGTGCAAAAAGCCCAAATCCGAGGAAAACCAAAGTCCAGAAGCCCAAATCATCGTGAAACACATAGGAAAACACATTTCATGCATGTATGAAGAAATCTGGAGTCGAATGTGCCCTCCTAGTCAAAAGGAAGCTCTCTAGGGGTCAAAATGCAGTTTACCCATTAATGCATGCATGTAAATCAATTCTATATAAAATCTGGGTAAAAATGCAAGGAAATGTCTCAGAAATGATTCAGGAATTTTCAGGGGGCAAAATGGTCATTTGACCCTTGAAAACAGGCAATCAAAACAATTCTGCAAAGTATAGGGGCTAAATTGCAAAAAACCCAGCAAACAAAGCATTCCAGGAGAAATTCTGAAATTCAAAGGGTCAAAATGCAATTAAACCATGAAAACAAGCTTCTGGAATGTTTTTAAAACAAAATCAGGGAGTTTTATGTAATTTTCACAGCAGAATAAGCCTTATAGATGCTTTCTGTAAAACACAGGGGCTTAAATGCAATTTGCCTAGGAAAATCATGCTTCTGGAAAGATTTTTTTTTAAAAGTTCTAGGAGTTCCATGCAATTTTCACATCAAAACATGCTCTCAGGATGCTCTCTGTAAAACACAGGGGTTTAAATGCAATTTACCTAGGAAAATCACGCTTCTGAAAACATTTAGAACAAATCCATGGACTGCTGTGCAATTAAACCTCAAAAATGAAAACTCTGAAAGGTTTCAAAACAGTTCAGGGGTTTAAATGCAATTTTTCCATAAGAATAAGCTTTCTGGGAACATTATGCAAAATTATAAGGATTTCAGTGCAATTTTTCCAAAGAAAATGAACTTCCAGAAAGTATTTTATAATGCACAGGGTTTTTAATGCAAAATTAACAACAAAATGAACTTCCAGAATGATTTTAAGAAAGAACAGGGGCTCACATGCAAAATTCACCATAGAAAACAAAGAATAAAAATTATCTTAAAACTTATGGGAATGAAATGTAAATGGTTGGACCTAGATATAATAAAAAGGACTGAAAAGTAATTATAAGGACATAAAAGTAATTACAACGAGGACCTAAATGTGATTATTAATTTAAAAAAAAAAAAACCAATTATCTTCTGTTCGAAGATCGCCGGTGCATCGCCGGCGACCCCTCGCCAGCGTCAACTCCGGCGAGCTCCAGGCGACGACGCAGCGGCGGGAAGACCTCGACGGCTGTCGGAGAAGCAAGGGGGAGCTACGGAGAGCTCCCCCGATGCGGTGGGTTGCGCTGGGGAGGCTCGAGAGGCCCCCCCACCTCGGGTTCCGGCGAGCGGCCGCTGTCGCCAGAGAAGGCGACTGCAGGAGAACACGGCGACGGTGGGGAGGTTGGGTCGTCGCGGCGAACGGCGGGGAATCTCCGGGGGAGCAAGGCGGAGGTGTGGAGCATCTCGGACAAGGCTGGAACGGCGTGGGGTGCCTCCCCCGTCGTGAGCTCCGGCGAGGCATGCCGTTAACGTCGCGGGAGGGGCTGCAGCGACGGAAAGGGGTGGAAACGGCTGGGGAAGCTCCGGAGGCCCTCCGCGGTGCGCCTGGAGGCTGCGGGAGTGGTTGGATCGGCTCGGGGTGCTGCGCCTTCCTCCAGCTCCGGCGATGGGTGCAGCGGCGACGGCGAGGGAGCACGGTGACAGTGGTGCGCTAGGGACTGGTGTGGAAGCTCCGGGGGCTCGCGGTGGCGCTCCTGGACACCTCGCGAGGGGCTGGAACAATGCGGGGCACTCTGCCCATCTCCGGCTCCGACGAGTTACAGCGGCGACGTCGACGGTTGACGAAGACGCCCGAGAGGTTCCTCCAGTGCAGAGGGCGACGAATGGGGAAGGAAGAGGAGGAGAACAATAGGCAAGGCCGCGAGGGCCCTGCCACAGACGTAGGAGGCCTGAGACGGCGCCGGTGGTGGTTTTCGGCAATGTGTGGCCTAGAAAACTATAAAGGCTACACAGAACTAATGCAATTGATCTAGAACTAAGCAAAAGAAAGAGAATTACCTGGATAGAAGTCTGATTGTCTCCCGACAACGGTGACGGCGCTCCGGCTGATCGCTCTGGCTGCAGTGGTTCAGGGGATCTCCAGGGCTTAGAGAGGAGTCTGGGGAGATGGACAAGGTTTGGGAGATGGCTAGAACTTGCTCTAGGTGAGGGAAGTGGAGGAAAAGGCTGTTGCAGGGGGCTGTTGCAGTGGGTCACTCCGGTGGTCTCTCTACTCTGTTCTCCTAAGTTCTCTCCCTCTTGTCAGTTCCCTCCCCCCCTCGCGTTGGTGGTTTTTCAGGGCTTTAAGGGATGGGTCGCGCGAGGGGATCATGGCTGGTAGTTGGGGAAACGTGGGAATGAAGAAGATAGGGAGAGTGGGTGTCGTTGAGGGAGGAAGAAGATGACACTATTCCTTTATTTTTCAATTTCCTAAGTTTTTAATTATACTTGGTTTGGGTTGGGCCTGTGAGTGGGCTTTTGTTTTTTTTTTAGTATTTTGGTTTTGATTTTGGTTTTAGGTTTTTAGGATTTTGACTTTTTAGCTTTAGATTTTGATTTTTGATTTTAGGTTTTTAATTAGTTTCATGATTTTTGGTTTTAAGTTCTTAATTAGGTTTATGATTTTGGTTTTGTTATTTTAAAGTTTAATTGTTTTTAAATTAAAGTT
>JAMKQA010007592.1:0-29326 GCA_024699735.1 Posidonia australis | reverse complement strand
GCTTCCAAGCTTTTATTGATTAAAACCCTCCTTAAAGTTTGGGGGAGGAACATCAAAACTAGTTATTCTGTTCCCTAATCAAAGATATCAAAGCCATTGTCTTAGATTTGGATAAAAGAGATGACTTAGATATCTTTTAACCCCTACTCCTTCAACATTTCCCTGATAGACAAATACACTTGCAATCTTTGGAAGGATTCTAACAACAAGTGGAAAGCGAATTGTTATTATCAAATATCATTCTAAAGGGTTTGGAGGTCTTCTAAACTCTAGTAGGAGTTTCATTTCCCCTTCCAGGAGGGAGATTCAAGACACCTGACCTATTATCAACGGGCAACTTTCTGGAATTAGTAGTTCTATCTTTCTTTGGTTTGGCTGGTGGGCAAGCCCGTGATCTCTCAAAGATATTTTCCCCAAGCTTTTCCTCCCCACGAAAAATAAGAAACTCACCATAGATAAGGCCCACCAGTAGGGTTGACAATGGGTCGGGTCTGGACTCAGGATCCGTGGATTTGGACCTATAAAGTATGAGTCTAGGTCCTAAAAATGAGACCTATAGATCCGTAGACCTAGACCTTTTCATTTATTAGGTCGGGTCTAGGTCTAAAAAGACTTAGATCTGTAAATCCGTGGACTCGATTTATATATAATATATTATAAGTTAAATATAAGGACTAATATATAATATTTACACTATATATATAATATATATTATTCTACTCTTAAATTTCATTCTTTCTAAAGTCTAAAATTTATGTAGTGTATGCATATTAACTGAGAATTGTTGTATAGACATTAATAAAGTTGGTTTGTTGAAGTAGGATATATTTATTTATATGTTGTTCAACTATCAATGGTTTATAATACTGTTCATGTTATATTTTTTTTATGATTGTATTTTATTCATGATATATATGTATTAATAGAGAATTGTGTAGCACATTTATTTACAATGTTTTCAGTTTAATTAAAAATTTACTTTCTTCAAAAAAAAAATGAAAATAGATTGAAAAACCCATTAGACCCAAGACTCGGATCTATGAAAATAATGGGTCTGGATTTGGATCTTGATTTTAGAATCCAAATGCAGATCCGGACTTGAATCCATGAAATAAGATAAACCTAGGTCTGGATATAGGTAGATCCGACCTAGACCCGATCCGTTACCATCCCTATCCACCAATTAATTGATAGGGATCCGATGTGCCTTTTCTCTCTTTTACTAGTTCTTTGATGTCCTTCCCTCTCTTGAATGGCATCGACAACGTTGTCCTCCTTTCTGAATCCTTGGATAAGGTTACTTGACATCTCATTCCTCTTTAGGGTGGCGATACCCCGGTGACCTCCACCAATATCAAGAAAGTCAATATCTTTTTGACAGCAAATTGGTCACTTGGTCATGCTGTTCCTTTCCTCTCTTTCAGATTGGCTTGTAGGAGTTCATACTCAAGTTATCTCGTTGCTTGGTCGTTTGTGTGTTTGCGGTTTTATGTGCTCGTTGTTTCGTGTGTTGCTGCACTTGATTCACTAGCTGGTCTGTAGACTCAACTTTTGTGAATTCGCTGTGTTTCCATAGCCATTCCTTTATCAATGCTATCTCTAACAGTTTCAGAAACAAAAATATAAAAAACATGAAGTAAAAATTGCATCCTAAAGGTGGGAAGGTCAGAAGTTGACCATACGTGCCCAACAGCCCAAGGCATCTTACGAGTCAGATATGTTTCTTCAGAAAAAACTACTCCTTCCCTCCATAAAATAACTACCAACTCCTCGGCGCCCGCGTCTCCATCCTCGCCCAGGACAACTCCAAGCTCGAAGCCGCCCGGAACTCCATCCTCCTCGCCTCCGGCGTCGACGTTCACACCTACGCTGTGGGTGTCAGGGACGCAGGTGCAGTGATTGCTGCGGTCGAGGCGGCTGGGGTGGTGGATGTGTTGGTGTGTACTGTGTAGTCATGGCATGTTCTGGGCGAGGGAGGTGGCCGTGGAGGAGCAGGGGGGGGTGAGGTTCGTGGTGGATGTGAATTTGATGGGGACTTAGAAGTCGTAACGTGATCAAGGGGGTGCTTCCAGGGATGAGAGGTGGTGGCGGGCCAAGATCGGTTGCCATCGTGTCATCGCAGGCGGGGCAGGTGCTATGTTTGTGATTTTGCGTGAATGGATTTTTTTTTTCCTTTTGTGGTTTGGATGAGAGTGATGTGAGATGTTTTTTTGTTTAAATTTTAGGTTGGTATTCATGGCTACTCTTACATCACCTGAATATACTTCATGGTATGAAAAAATTCAAATGCTGCAATCATCGATCAATGCTACCGTTTGTTATTGGTTTGAATTCATCAAGAGAGACCTAACAAATTTTAAATTGAAGGTTTTGTTCTAGAGAAGGGAACCGTTTTAATGAATGATTATCTTCAGTAGTTTAAATTGATTTCTAATAAACTGAGAGCAAATAGGTCTCCTGTAAGTAATTCTGACATAATTGCTTCTATTCTTGATGGTTTGCCAGCATCATATAAGCCTTTTGCTTCATCAATCAGAGCTTCTTCTAGATTGGCCCCTACAACTATAGAGGAGTTGTCTTCTTTATTAATTTGTGAAGAAATGAGTCAGCTGAATTAATTTGTCTTCAGTTGCAAATACTATTAATGCAATGGCTATTCAGAAGAGTTATGGCAGAGGAAATAACAATGGTGGTGGCAATTATCAATTTAAGAACAATTAGAGTTCTGGTAGAGGACAGGGTATTAAGAACAATTATCAATTTAAGAACAATTAGAGCTCTTCCAGCAATTATCAATTTAAATTTCTTCTATGTATTCTTTTATCAAATCCTACACTAATAAATCTCAACCATTGGATGATATTTTATAAAAAATGAATGATATCAGATGATGATGTATCAAATCCTTACCTTAAATTATGCAGCGATTCATCATCATAGTAAAACTTTTTCGTTGAAAATGATTAGATGAAGTATAAACTTGTTTGACGCAATCTAAGAACAGATCATACAGGATTACGACATGATAGCATTCTAGCTAGATTCATAGGCATCATACTATATCATCTGTCTATTAAATAAATCCGGAACACGATAAGAGATGTCAACACTAATAAAAAGTCCTATATGAGATGAATTACTGCTTAGCATGATTGGTATTTATATCCTTTCTCACTTTTAGTATGAACAAACCTTAACCAGTACCTTGTACTATAAACTACAACGGTACAGCCAATGAAATACCAAGCATGATGGCAGCAACATAAGCCATTGGCCCCCATAGGAGGACCAGAGTCCCCACAACAATGCATTCTTTGTCTGGGAACCTTCTGTCGTCAAAATCACCTTCCTGGAAACATCTCTCTTTTCAATGTGGGAAGGGTTGAACAGTAGGTATCTTAGGTCAGTCGCTATATACAACTGCAGCTGTACCATAGTCAACTACATCTGATAAAAAAATTTCAGGGTAACAGATCCAACCTTTTTGATTTCCTTTCTTCCTTTTCACTGCATGGAACTACTGGGAATACAATATTTGATCTATATATAATGATTTTGGAGGTTACATGTGCATGTTACTCTTCAAACAAATTTAGACAAGCTTTCCAAAAAAAAAAAAACACAAGATAATTCCCTTCAGAACTCGAAAGTAATGGAAAACTGAACAATGTATCAACTGTTGTCAATTCAATTTCCGGGTGATGACATCAAGTCCACCCATATAAGGTCTCAATGGTTCAGGGATTATAATGGAGCCATCTTCTTGTTGGAAGTTCTCAAGCAAACATACCATCATCCGAGGGACAGCACAAGCAGTGGCATTAAGAGTATGGACAAATTGTGTGGGTACTGCATTGCCTCCCTTGCCTTTCTTTGACCCTGGCAGTGGTGGATCAGATGACGATGGCCGGAAACGAATGCCCAACCTCCGGCTCTGATAATCTGTGCAGTTTGATGCACTAGAAATCTGTTTACATAATTTTAATGTTAGTTATGCACTTAGCAAACTGGTAGGAAGAGAAACATCACCCATAATCCTGAGAAAAACTGCAAATAAAAATTACCACTCTTGACACAAACCAATGAAATTTATTGATGAGTAAAAGCTTGAAGCAATAAAAATCAGATACTGCAAATTGCAAACAAACCATTTCTATGCACAAGTGTAATGTAGTAAAGTTTAAAAATATTGATCTCTCACTATTTTTCTTAATTTTAGAGCAGAAATTAGGAATATGAGGCACATGAGTAAATAATATGTTATTATTGGTGCAATGGTGTTAGGTATAATTTTCTCCTACCTCACCATAGCGTCCAAGACCTGGCATCCATGCTTCAATGTCAAACTTGCGATATGCAGGAGCCCCCAAATCCCCTGAAGCCATATCCACAGTCCTGCACCAAACAGACAAAATCATCCACATAGCTGTTTATAGGAAGAAAAAAAAAACGGTGGACAGGATAGGCTTTATAGAGATACTTGAAATGAAGCCCAAGGGACTTAAACAGGTCTTGCTCGATGTCACTAAGCTCCTCATGATGGCGATCACTATCCTCTGGTCGACAAATGATGAACATCTCAACCTTGCTGAACTGGTGTACACGGTAGAGACCTCTGCTCAGATATGCAGTAAACACCAATGAGTCTTTTGTAATGGGCAGTTAGCATATTTCCCCAAAAGAGGTCAAAATAACATGTGTGTGAACATGAAATTTGAAGTGAACTCAGCTGTAAGTCATACTTCCTATCGGTTCATGGAAGGCACTACTGGCATGATGGTGACTGATCAAAACACAAATGCAGCCATCCATATTTTCACTTACATAGGTTGCTTTTCTATTGAAAAAATGTAGAGCTGTCTTGGACTATATGTTTCAAGGCAATCCTGCAATAGGACTTGCAAGTACCAGACAAAGAGCACAGCCACAAGAAAGTAATGGCTGATGGCACAACCATAGTAAAGAGATAAAATAATATTTCCAATGAGATGATATCAGAAGTACTTTGGAAACAAGAAAGTTTACTGGGTTACAGGAAGCACGTTATTTTCTCGCATGTTAACTGCAGGAAGAATGCCAATATTTAGTAAAGAATAACACAACACAGTTTCTGAGATCGTTACCTAGTTGCCATTCCAGCTGCACCAGCCTCAGTTCGAAAACAATGTGAGTAAGCAACGTACTTCAAAGGTAATGCAGAATCAGAAATAATAGAATCCATGTGGATGCCACCAACAGGAATCTCTGCAGTTCCAATAAGGCATTGGTCACTACCTTCAATGGAATAAACCTGATGAGAGATGTGAAGCAGATTTGATGAGCACATAATACATCAGGACATTTAAGGAGGTAAACTTTCTACACGTGTAAAACAAAATCAGTTGCCTACATGATACAAGAACTGGAAAATCAATACTACAATAAACTAATGATTGTTAGAAGATCCATGATCAAAAGGGTAATTGAGGCCATGGATAACTCAATAAGTACTAGATCACAAGTGTATGAGATTGAAACCATACAAGTCAACAAACCTGAGTATTTTGCCCACGAGGTTGAAAGCCACACTTTTCAACAACAGGTGACCTTACAAGCTCTGGGGTGATTAGGGGTGTAAATCCCCTTCTTTTCACCTCCATAAGTGCCCAGTTGATGAGGCCCATTTCTAATAGAACTGCTTCGTTCTTTAGGTAATAGAACTTGGAACCACTGACCTGAAAGAAGAGAACACACACATAAGAAGCACAACACGTACAGAGAGGGAGGGTCAAATTTTCTGAATTAAAAAGAGATACTACGTTTGATGCCCAAGTTTTAGGTCATAGAAATTCCCAGCAAAAACTACAGAGTGTTTGGTTTCAAAAACAACTCTCTTCATTGTTATCATTTTGCTCGATTCTCTATGAACACACTACTCAATGATTTCACCATGGGACGATCAATCCAATTGGACCAAGATGACAGCCCAAATAATTAGCCAAAGTCCACTTTGCACACTTGAAGCATCTCTTGTGCATCTGGCAGTGTGACATAGCACAGACCAATTTTATGATATTATATAAAAGTAAAACTAAAGTGATCAAGCCATCCAACACCTCAATTGACCTACTGTAAGATAGTATTATATTAGTTCTTACAAAAAAGGGAATTAAGAAGTAACTATCTACAAAAAACAAAACTTAAAAAGATTATGTCCGGAAGGTTACCTCTGCTGCAGCATCAAAATCAAAGAGATCTAGGTCTTTGCCCAGTTGCAAATGATCCTTTACAGGAAAGCTAAACTCTCTAGGACTCCCCACCTATGCATTAAAAAAGCAGGAAAGGAAACCATGCAAAATTTATCTTTCACTTTTGTGCAATCAGTTTAAATAATGGTAAACAGAAAACGCATCTGACACTAATACCGTATTCCGCAACATGGAGGACTCCTCTCCACCAACAGGAACATCTGGATGAGTTAGATTAGGTATACATTGTGCTTCTAGTTGAAGCTTATCGGTGAGCTGAACAAGATTTTCTTCTAAAGCAGCCAGCTCCTCTTTCAGATTCTTCCCTGCATACCAACAAATTTAGGCAAACATAAAACAAGATCACAGCATCTACTATCAACAACTGATTTTTAACCTTTTTCCACAAGAGCCTGCCGTTCTGATGCTTCAAGCTTCCCTTTCATTTTACTGGCAACTACATTTCTTTCCCCTCTAAGCCGTTCAACTTCCTGCAATCTGTGACTAAGAATTAGGGTGAATTTGACTACTCAATTGTACTTAAAGCTTTCCCATAAAGAACCTCAGCAGCATATCATGAGATCATAGTTATTTCCAGTTAAGGGTCGCAACTTGGATAAGAGGATATTGTAAGAAAGATATTGCTAATGCAAGGGATTTTTTAGGCAAGTGGTAGAATAAGTACTGCACATTTAGATGAATATAAGTTTTCATCGGACATTATAACTGATGAAAAAAAGTCAAAAGTCAAGCTGGAAGAAAGATTGTTGATACACAGTACACATGCTTATATATGTGATGTTGACATGGAAACTATGCTGATTTCAATACACAGGTAAAAAATATAAAGTTCAGAAATAGTACTTTGTGCCTTGTGTCTTCTTGTTGTTTGCTCTCATCTTCATTTATTTTTCTTCAACGATATGATTAGTTTGCTAACAACTTGTCGTTGTATTTTAGATAGATGCTGATTATTCCAATTGGCTAGTTCTAGGATTAATCAGCAAGAAGCAATGCAAGTAAGGACAGAAAGGCCCAAAACCAGCATTATACCAGCAAGCAATAAACTGGTAGTGGGAAATGGAAACAACCCCAAATGCCAAAAATCCCACATTCCACCAAAATGGCCAACAACAATCCACATTCCGATTACCGAATTGCGAAAAAAAAAAGGGGAAAAAATTATGAACAAAATACCAAATGCAACAAATCAAATCCCACCAAAACAGAAGCCTTTAACAAAACAAAGCAGCCAAGCCCTAACCTTCTGAACAGCAGACAGCTCCTCGTAGAGCTGGAGCACGAGCTCCAAATCGACACCAGAGTTCCTCTTCTCTATATTCTCCGCCACCAAGTCCCTGTTCTCCCTTATCCATTTGAAATCTATCGCCGCCTTCCACTGTGGCGGCCTCACGCCACCTGAAACCACCACCACCAAGAAGGAAAACACCCATACCACTCAAAATCCAAAAAAAAAACTCACCTTTCCCGCAAGAAAATCAAATAAAAATCGCACCTTTATCCTCCACCGGAGCAACAGAGACCGCCTGCTGGAGGGCGGCAATGGCGGAGGAAGGTCTTGTTCGGGATGGGGAGAAGAAGAGGAGGGGGGTGGTGGAGGAGGATGGGGTGTTTAGGGTTAGGGTTTTGGAGGGGAGAAGTAGAGATGAAGATTGAGATGGGATCGAGGAGGAAGCAGCAGTCCATGTACCCATTGGAGGGGATAAGGGCGGGAGTGGAGCAAAACGCAGAGCACTGATTTTTCAGAGGAGGGCTATTTATAGGAGATGTAACAATAGTATATTACAACAAATAGTATATTACAACAGTAATGAATCTAATTAGTCCTTGACGTCTGTATTGTTGCTAATTGTAACTTGTATATCCTAGAAAGGCTCGAATACTAGTTTTTTTTGTATTCTTAACCATGTTTTTAGACACACATAACTGATAACTTCAATAGGATTCTTCGATCCTAAGAGGAGGATGTGAAACCCACTTTCTTTAGCGATACTTGAGTTGATTTACTTTTAACCATGTTTTTTATTAATGATTCCATTGATTCCTGTTTGGAAAGATTTAAGTCCAACCACAAAAGAACTCTATGCTCAGTGTGGACCTCATGATCTCTTTGTAATCTTTTTTTTTGTAAACGGTAATTTTTATGTATGTCTCAGGATTCGAATCCAGAACCTATAACGAGTGTAAAGTTTTCCCAACTACTGTGACAATGAGACATTGTTTGTAATCTTACGTTACGTTGAGGAAACATGAACCTGAGTCTGTTCCCTGTTGTGAGAGTGCTAGGCTACAAAACCTACGGAAAATACAATAACTCAGAGAAGATGGAAGTATATATGTGAGAGCATTGGGCTACAACAAATTCATGATCCTGGAGATACAGAGATAGGTAGATTAGATATATACGAGAAAGAGAAAGAGCGCAGAGCATCATTTATTTATTAAACATGGCGTACCATGTTGGAATAGTACCCTTTGTAAGTTACATTTAGAATCATAGTTTGGTACAATCGGCAGGAGCAATCTTAAACACTTTCCTTTGGATGTCAAGTCCGATACGAAAGTTCTGCTGAGAAGCAGCACCAAATACAGCAAGACCATGTTCACTAGAAACGCGAGCTTCAGTGGAAACGATGGCGTAGCACACAACATCCTCAGTCACTTGCTCGAAAGCGTGCATTGGCCTCTGAGTCACACTGCCCCCTTCGAACTGGAAAACCATGTCTGGAAACCCATCAAATGATCTCGCCCTGTAGCATAACTCCAACCCACGATGCGTCTCACCAGTGCGAGGATGCCTGATGATGGTCGACAGCGTTTCTATTATCTCATCGTTCATTTTCTTGGGCAGAGTAGTGACAACAATGTTGGTACTTAAGCGCGTATTTTCTCTGTTACTACTTGGGAATGGTATGTGTTTCTCCCCTACAAGAATCCCAAGCAGGCTGATGTGGTATGAGTTGTCCTTTATCAGAAAAGGTGTCGAGACTGTGTCTTTGTCTGTCACATCCTTGCCAAAACTGAAGAAACCTGAACTACCATTGCTACTGGAATTCGAGGTCAAAGGTGCCATGCAATACGAGAACTTCCAATCCACACGGGGACCTATTTGTGAAAAGAGACTAGAATTGCCAGGTCCAATCCCAAGGCTTACGTCGGCTTGACGTTTCTTTAAGATCACACCGGCCGAGTAGTCATTACCTTCACACTTGAAAGGAAAGCCTAAGAAACAAACAACAAATCTAATTAATTAATTAATTAATCAGGCTGGTGTAGCTGTGTTCCAATAATATTCCAGTTGATCACACAGACAAGAAGAAGAAATCAAATGTTCAGCTGTACCTGAGAAAGAAACGTTATCCTTCCCATCGATGGAGTTGAAGGTCAAGGTCTCCTGGTTCAGTTCAGCTAAGTAACGGCTTGAGTGATGATGATGATGATGATGATGATGATGATGATGAGTTGCATTTACCACATCTACGTAGGACGACGAATTCTTGGGGTAGTAGAGTGGAGGATGGTCATCTTCCTTGGGGCATTCATGGCGGCACGGCCCGCAACGGATCGTGGTGGTGTCGTTTCCGGTGTCGAAGCTGGCGAGGATCTGCACCGGAGGTGTGCCGATCGAGAATGTCATCAAGTAACGGAAGAGGTCGGGGGTAACGTTGGGGCTTTCGCTAGTGCCATCTTTTGCATGGTGATAGGTGTCTAGGCTAAGCTCGACTGTGAAGCTTTGGTGGGCTTCTCTGTAGACTTGAATAGGAGAAGAGAGGGAGAGGTGGAAGAAGATTAGGAGTAAAGAGAGAACAGATGCAACAGAGGTTGCTGCCATTGTGCTACCTTTCACCAGAAGTGATTCCAAGGGTAAGTGTGGTGGAAGTTCAAGCTTGTCCTAGGTATTATATAGAGTAGCAGAAGGGCCTTAAAATCTTGAGAAAGATGACCAAAGTTGAAGATCTATGAGGATGTCTTGGTGATTATTTAGGATTATGTGGGATCACCAATAACCACCTTTTTGGATGGGAGTAGTGTGTTCAAGGAGATTGCTTGTCATATTTAGAGATTTTTAATTTATTTTTTTTTTCTGTTATGCATGGGTGATAGATACTATGTGATTTTTTCAGATATAGCGTTATTATATAGACATGCATGTTTTACTTGAAATTCCCTAGTTCACAACAATAATAAAACACAAGAAAACCCATGATCTCAATTATTGATCACATAACAATCACTTGGAGGATTACACTTTTGCATGTTATATCCAACGGGTGCTCGCATGAGCACCTACCCACCTCATCAGGTATTATTACCCTGGAAGTTTTGTTGAGACAAAGTATCAAACACAAGAGGAACAAGAACGAGGTCTTCATCTTCGACCTTGATTGTGTGAACAATACAGACATACAAATGCAGAAAACATCCTCTGTCAGACTGTCACCTCCATGAAAGTATGGATTGGCTTCTGGGTAACATCGACCCAGCAAACTAGAAAATCATATCAGGAAACCGTGCTGATGATAATTTATATTCCCTTCCTTATAGGGAGGGACAGGCAATCGACGGCCGTGGTGGCATCTCTACTGTTTGAAGCCAGAAGCCAGTGCAGTTGACGATTTCCATCCTTGGTTGGTGTGTGATTAATTTTGCAAACTCTGGTTCAACAATGGAAGATGCGACTCCGGCGAGATACGAGGGGAGGAGGGAGCCGACACACGCCGATCAATTTGGTTGGTTTTTTTTAGTCCATATGAAACCAATCCTTCTGTGAATAGAAATGAAATATATTTTATAATGAGGACATTTTTTATGTAGATGCCTACATATAAAGAGTATGTTGGCAACTTTTTATTTTTCATAAAGACATAAGTATGAAGAAATAACCGTATAGATATACTTATTAGATATCCATAAATATATAGTGAAATTTTCATTTAAATCAAACAACCAATAACCTTTAATCTAAAGACCTTAAATTTCAACATGTTTTGTCAAATTTTGACCCTTAAATTTTAGATTAAAATTTAACGGTGAATATAACTCAGAATAGGATGAAACATTAACACATAGTAGATTATATTATAGATTAATTAATTATATAATTAGATTTTATTTTAAAAAACAGAAAATTAAAATAAATGAGATGCCTACAGGAAAATTTTCCTATAGGCACCTACACAAACCATTTCCTGTTTTATAATTAGTCTACATAAAAATTGCTTTGCCTTTTATTTTTACTTTAAGACCACTCCCTTCGTGAATGGGAGCAAAATTTATTTGCTTATAGAATCCAAATTCAAAATCATGAGAATATAATTATTTAGATCAGTTTTACAAAAAGTATCAAAAAGAGATTACTTTCTTAATTTTTGAAATTTATTTTTACCTTGTTGTAGCATGTTATTTTGATACCATAAAACTTCTTGGTCATCCTCTTCTTTTGATTTAATTATTTTAGTAATGAAAGTTCAAAATGAATAGGGAGAGAAGCAAGAGAACATTAGCAAAATTAGAATTATATAAGTAAATGTAGGTTGTTTTGTTGTTTTTTTTTGTAAACGATAATCAATATATAATTAAAAAGTTCAAATACAACAAGATCAGTTCCATATTACAGTCTCAGGTGGAGTAGAAAATTCCTACCACGAAAATAAAATTGTCCAATCGACAGGTTAACACCGGGTGTTCGAATTATATCAAAAATATGTAAGTTCAATTTGAAGATCATTAGTCTTGAGAAGGGACTACATCGTCAGAGATCTGATTAAGCAGATGTAGAGTATGAGTAGTATGCTTCAAAACACGATCACTTTCCAGAGATGTAAATGCAGGTTGTAGAATTTGATACTTTGCCATGAAATAGAAGGTTTATCACTGATTCTCTTTTAACTTAAAATGTCAAATAAAAAACATTATCTCCTCTTCATTTCTTTCTGGTTCTCGTTGCGAGAAGAATTTTTATAAGTTGATATCAAATAGACTCATTTCCTTCCATAGATAGCTTATAACGTTACGTTCTCCTAAGTCAATGTTAGCATGCAACAAATCGCAACAATAATGTGAGGAATACGTGATGCATGATGGCATCATTGACATGTCAGTTATTCACGTTGTATCGTATATATGTATTGTTCAGGTTTTGATTTCCATGAAACACATTTAACACAAATAAAACAATTTTAACAAACATGTTGGACGAACACATTCACAAATGTGTTAACACAACTAATCTTATAACTATTACTAGTTGTCTAGCTCACTTAATTCCTCATAATCATGTCATAAATCATAGTTTGATCAAGTTTATATGTAATTGATTGTATTTACAATATATAAGATAATTATAAGAGAATTGAAGATGTGTGTGTACATATACATTAATAAAATACCAAAATTACTCATATAACACCTTTATATTCACAATATATAATTTAAAATACCAAAATTACTCAAGTAAATAAGTTGGTTAGGGTATTATTCCTTAATAATCCTCACAATCATTTAATTTTTGGTGTCAAAAACTAACTAGCATTAAAAAAAACTAGTATTTAATATTTATCTATTTATTTTTGAATAAACATGTAAAGATGAATATAATATAAAATTCATTATGCAAGAGATCGATGCTCAGATTTGTTAATTATAATTAACATCACGTTTTAGAAAAGCGACGATCTCATTTTTGAAGAATAAAAACTAGTTTTTACTTTGAAAGATTCACCAAAAACAAAAACAAAAACAAAAAAGAAGGGATTGAATTGAAGATGGTTATGGTATTTTAAGATTTTAATCACATGTTATTTCACTAATAATAAATATTATAATACACAAACTATATTACGTACTTTAATATTACCACAACATGAAAAAACAATACATGAATATTTTTTGTTGTAATTCTACTGGAAAAAAAAATCAAATCACAAATAAGTAGGAATACAACTCGAACAATCCATAGAGGTGATCTCTATCCGACAACCGCACTCACACCTAACCACCAGTCCACCCAAAATAAACTTACTTCGCCACTACAGTCGAAAAGGATTGTTCCATCGAAAATCGCCACCATCCAAACAATCCATGTAGAGACTGGAGCATGTCGAAGTAGACCCATTGTAAATAACGAGTCCACTCACCTCGTCCACATCATCAGAGGTGCCTTTGTGAGAGAGAAATCTAGGATTTTGGGAACACAAAATTGATTAGGATAAATTAATCTAGAATTTTCTTAATTCTGTTAGAGAACGGAGTAAGGACTGCCCTGCATTGATTTAAACATAAATCATAACTTAACTGAGAACTTTGCTTCTCTTTATCTCTCCCCTATCAATTAATGATAATTTCAGCATGAAATATTAGGGGTTTGGGTTCCAGTGGCAAAAAACGTGTCATTAGTAGCTTTGTTAAAATTAACAAGTGTAATATTATTATCATTAGTGAGACTAAACTAGCGACTTTTACTAACTATACTCTTCGACAGTTAGGAGGAGACTTATTAAACCAGTGGGCTTTTATCCCTTCATCGGGGGCCTCTGGGGGTCTCCTCATTGGGTGGAATGACAGATTTCTAACACTGTTGAACTCTATCCCCAACACTTACTGCCTCTCCATCAATTTCACATCTATTGCTGATGGCCTTGATTGGTGGCTTACAGGGGTATATGGGCCTTGTAATCCAACTCTGAAAAATGCATTCCTTGAGGAATTAAATTTTTTAAGCTCAAAAGTGAACTCTAACTGGGTCATTGGAGAGGATTTTAATCTCACTAGATTCTCACATGAACATTCTTCTAGGCACAACATCATCATTGACATGAGACACTTCAATGCCTTCATTGATAAGCATTTCATGGTGGACCTTTCTCCTAATAATTCTAAATTCACTTGGTCCAACATGCAAGTTTCCCCCTCCATGGTTAAATTGGATAGATTCCTTGTATCCAGTGACCGAGCAAAATATTATCCCAACTCCTTCTGCCTAGGTCTAGCTAGGGTCGTATCTGACCATATACCCATCTCTCTCAATACCATTCCACCAGATTGGGGTCCCACCTCATTTAAATTTTACAAATCCTGACTTCACTTTGAGGGTTTTAGCACTCACATTGAATCCTCTTGGTCCAGATCCATCAACATCTGTACCTCTCCCTCTCCAGTAACTAGATTTGCAAACAGGCTTAAACAGCTAAAGAAAAGTTCCCCCCTCCATGGTTAAATTGGATAGATTCCTTGTATCCAGTGATTGGGCAAAATATTATCCCAACTCCTTTTGCCTAGGTCTGGCTAGGGTCGTATCTGACCATATACCTATCTCTCTCAATACCATTCCACCAGATTGGGGTCCCACCTCATTTAAATTTTACAAATCCTGGCTTCACTTTGAGGGTTTTAGCACTCACATTGAATCCTCTTGGTCTAGATCCATCAACATCTGTACCTCTCTCTCTCCTGTAACTAGATTTGCATACAAGCTTAAACAGCTAAAGAAACAGATCATTGGTTGGATTAAACCAGTGAGAAAGGTTAAATGCCTACGACTTCTTTCTATTGAATCTAAAATTGCCTATATTGATTCACTAGCTGAGTCTCAACAATTACATTCTACAACTTTGCTTGAGAAAAGAAATCTCCAGGCTGAACATTCCTCCTTACTTCAAGAGCAAGAAGAATACTGGAAACAAAAGTCAAGAATTCAATGACTTAAAGAAGGGGACTCAAATACCTCTTTCTTTCACAACATGGTCCAAAGCAGAAGAAGAATCAATGCCATCCATTCTTTGAAGATAGGAGACTCAATAACCTTTTGCCTTGCCATAATCTCCAAAGAACTAGAAGGCCATTTCATTAGACAATTCAATAAACCTATCATAACCTACCCTTTCCTGAATTGGGATACTTTAATTCCAAACAAAATTCAAAACCCCTTGGACTTGGAACGTGCTTTTACCTTGGAGGAAATACACAACAACCTCAGGCTTTTACCTAGAGACAAGGCCCTTGGACCTGATCGCTTCCCAATATTCTTCTTCCAACAATCTTGGAAAATCCTCAAGTTAGATATCCTTGAGATTTTTAATTACATGTATTCTACCACAGATACAGATTTTCTGCAACCTATCAATCAAACTTTTATTGCATTAATCCCTAAGGTGGAAGGGGCTCAGTGCATTAAAGACTTTAGACCTATTAGTCTGGTAAACAGTTTATATAAAATCATCACAAAAACATTGACTTCCAGGCTATCCCCTGTCCTAGATAACTTCATTGATAATTTTCAATGTGCTTTTATTCCTAGGAGATATATAGGAGACTGCTTCCTGGTAGCCCAAGAAACTTTACACTTCATGAAGTTGACAGGTACTCCTGGGTATCTCTTAAAATTAAATTTTGAGAAAGCTTTTGACAATGTCAATTGGGACTTCTTATTGGATTCTCTTGCTAGTTTAGGTTGTGGCACCACATGGATTAACTGGATAAAGATGTGTATTACACATGCTAGGTTTTCCATTCTACTCAATAGCTCCCCTAAAGGTTTTTTTCCCATCTACTAATGGTTTGAGGCAAGGTGATCCATTGTCACCTCTCTTATTCATCATTGTTACACGCATTCTCAATATAATGCTCTCTCTTGCTGTAGACTCTAGGCTGATAACGGGAATCCAAATCCCACATGGGGGCCCCAATATAGTGAATATTCAGTATGCTGATGACACCATCCTTTTTCTGGTTGCAAGTGAGGAAAACATAATTAATATTAAGAGAATTCTGTATTGTTTCCAGTATTGCTCTGGTTTGAAAATTAACTTCCATAAGTCTTCCCTCACTGGAATAGGTGTATCGAATGAATTGATCAAAAGATCAGCTCAAATACTTGGCTGCAACACTTCTCTTCTACCTATAATATACCTAGGACTTCCCTTGCACTTTAGGAAAGCCACCTTCAATGACTGGACTCCAGTGATTGATAAAATTTTTAAAAAATTGTCTCTTTGGAAGGCAAAACATCTATCTCTTGGTGGAAGATTAACTTTGGTTAACTCTGTCCTTTCAGCCATCCCCACCTATTTTCTATCCGTTTTACACCTCCCTAAAAGGGTTGAGGATGCCATTGACAAACTTAGATCCAGATTTCTTTGGAAATCCAATGCTTCCACTTCCTTTTTCGGTCATCTGGCCCGATGGGGTCTGCTTTGCAGATCTAAACAACAAAATGGCTGGGGAATTATCAACATCAAAAAATTTAATCTGGCCCTCAAATCCAAGCTACTTTGGTAGCTACTCTCCAATACTTGTTCTCTAAAATGGAAAGAAATAATAAAAGCAAAGTATTTCTCAAGGAACTGGCCACAAGCTATTCTAAATTCATCCTCAGGTAGATCTTCACCATTATGACAAGAATTGAAAGCATGCTTTAACTTGGTCAATTACTGTGCTAACTCTCTGGTTCAGAATGGTTCCAGCACTATTTTCTAGGAAAGCAAATGGTGGAATGAGGTAAAACTTAAACACTATCTCCCAGATCTTTTTCCATTGGCCACATACAAAAAAGCCTCACTTGCTAAAACAATTGAGATTTTTATGGTAGAATTTGGCAGCCTATTTGCTGTCCCACTAACCTCAGCCAACACTGGATACATCCAGGACCAGGCTGATCTTCTGTCAGATATTCTATCTAACCTTACCTTACTCACTCAAGATGACATTTTACAATGGAATTCTTCAAACAAATTTTTTTCAGTGAAATCATGTTATAACTTTATTAATGATGGAGGCCTTCGCTTTCAGCACTATGAAGCAATCTGGTGTAGTTGGGCTCCTGTCAAAATAAAAACCTTCTCTTGGCTGGTAGTGCATGACAAAATCTTGACTAAGACCAATCTTGGCAAAAGGAGTTGGGCTGGTCCTGATTTGTGCATCTTTTGTAACGCACATAAAGAAACAGTCACACACTTATTCATACATTGTCTTTTTGCTATTTTCATTTGGCACACATTCATTCAGGGAACTCTTTACCCTGTTATATTTTCCATTGTTAATTTGCTTACAGTTCCTCTGCCATTCAAACTGGATTTGTCTAATACTGGCTGCAGTACTTTGATTCAAGCCATTGTCTGAATTATTTGGAAGGAAAGAAATAATCGCATTTTAGAGGGCATTTCAAAGACCCTAAATTATGTATACATGATATCTCTTTTCTTATTCATGGTTGGATAGATGCTTTGGCCATAGGTTTTAACAAAACAGAAGCTCTCTGCTCCATCACCTCTTTCCAGCAGTCTTGTGACACTGACCCTACGACCACTGGCCTATTCTCCAGTAGGACTATCGACTCATCCCAGCTCTGCCCTAGGGGATGATCATCCGAATATTGATTAACTTCCTATTAGTCTTTAGATCCTAGACAATTTTGCAACATTACTACTTATTTGATGGCCTGTGTTGGTTGATATAATCTTTGATCTAAATGTATTTCAGTTGTGATTTACTTCTCAACAACAATTCTGTATTATTTTGAGCTCCCAGGGAGTTTTTGCCCTTAAGAATTATATATATAGTTTGACGTTAACAAAAAAAAATTTGATTAGGATAAGACATCAAACTCTCCTCCATCCTTCATTTTGCTTCCAGAATCTAAACTAGTGTTAAATCCAGATGATTGCCATCTAGTGCAACTCTTTCCAAGTGTTACTTTCATACTACCTAATGTTACCAAGGCTCTGTGAAAATAATTAAAGTTTTTTTTTTTGTTAACGGTTTAAGAGTTTATTATTTCAAAGGTAAAAGATGCTAAATAAGAACATTGTCGTGAAAATAATTAAAGTTACTAAAACTTGGAAGCATGACTTCAGGCCACAACAAGTATGTTTTCTAGTAGAAAATCAGGTTGTCATTCTGATAAATGCAACATTATGCTAACCAGCATGCGTAGAAGAAGGACACGAGTAGTGTTCCAACCAAAATATTACCAAACTATCATCAATAATCAATTGAATATTTCTTTGGCTATGCATACCTTTTAACACGAAAATTCCTTAGAACAAAAGGATATCCGCATCACCTAAATGCACAAACAAATGCACTTTTTTTTTCTGTATAATGTTCAACGCTTAAGCAATGAGGACTTCATTTTCTTCCTAATCAACTTGTTGATTAAAAAATCGTTCCCTCAGCTTGAATACAATCTTGTATGATCCATAAACTAATAATTTAAAAAATACAAGCAACTAAAGAACATCTCATATTCACTAGCATTCTTTTTCAAAAGGTATGACATCACATAAAGTTAGTATTTCTTTATTGAATTTTCAAGAGAGAGAGAGAGAGAGAGAAGAACTCATGTTAGTGGATTTTTTTTTCCAATAATCCCTACATGCAAATATGTTAGAAAGGTTTGGGGTCCATTTGTAAAAGTGTCTATGGTATCTAGATTTTTAAACAAATAATTTTGTTTGATAAAAGGATGAGATTGTTTAAAGATGGTGGTTTTTGTCTTCTTACACATATATTTAATCTAGTTAGTGTTTGGTTAAAAAAAAAAATCCAGAGTCAAAGAAATTATTTTATTAGTGATGGATTATAATCCAACACAGACAGATGGACCCTAAGTCCACTTATGGTTTTCCTAAACGTGTATGCTCAGTTCAAGGTCTAATTTGCCTAGGATCTTTCTAAGAGGTCCAAGAGAAGTCTTTGTGCTTTGGGAATTGAAGACCACACCTAAGGCTATGAGTAGAAATTCTTAGAAGCAATCAAAACCAGAGAATACATTATCCTTTGAGAAGATGAAAACTGAAAAGAGGGTGATTCTTCGCTTTCTTTATGGACTTGCATGCACCAAACAAAGAGCACAACCACAAGAAAAAGCACATGACCATGGTAAGGAGATACAAAACATGGTTGTCCGAAGAAGAAGGATAACACAACACAATTCTCTGTAAGTCTGGTTTAAACCTAAGATCCATCGATCTGAACTCATGAAGTTAAAAGTCTGAATTTAGATTCAAAAATACCTAGACCTATGAATCTATGGACTGGAATTATAATTAAATGAAGTTGATGACGCACGTGAAGTTGAAGAAATGAAAGTAATAGATATTGTGACTTTAGAAGAGAGGATGAACATTGAAGAGTAATATTCATTATTTGATGGTGCAAATGATTTGTCTTTTATTTTTTCTATATAATTGACTCCATAGGTTCTACAATTGATTGCACCTAACAATTAATTGATGGTTTAGTCTTATTTTCTCATAACACATACATTATGGATTGATCAGGCTATCTAGTAATAAGGAAATGCAACCCAAAACGTAGTATCATCCTTCTTACTTTCTTCATAAATTAACTATCAGAAGTGAGCCATAGACTAGGGAGAAAATGGTTAGTATGGAGTGATGTACATAAATTTTAGGACACTAGAAGTAGCAAATAATAGTTCCGAATAAAAATGTCACACAATGATGACTAAAACACAAATTACACGAAACGCTGTGATTTCAAACTATTTCTACAACGAAATTCACTAGTTTTGACATGAAATTCATCTGTAGTGTTGGGTTCTGACTGTTTGTCAACTAATAATTAAAGGCTCCTTTAACTCCATCGAGACTTTCTCCTAGAGACAACCTGGATGAAAACAGTACTCAGATAAAAGAAGAGCAGCATTCTACATCAATAACAAACTTATATGTGACATTTATTATTTAAAGAATTGATGATTGCATAAGTAATTACTACTCAAGTACATCTCCAAAAAGACCTGTAATATGTCCTATTTATCTACCTGTACATGGTACAAAGCACAAAACTAGTCAACAGGACAATGTAGTGAATTTTTACAAAAAATAAGGATTCCATAATCCAACCCCAAAAGAACCAATAGAGTAATAAATATATTCAACCCAAAGCTTTGCCTTCTTTCAAAAATCTTGTATGCATTCCAAGGCAAAGATTCAATGGTGAACTCAGTCGATATTACAGGATAGAAATTTACTTTTATTTTGTTTCCATTTGCAATCATTCATTTTCCACTGCAGCTTTGTGGAAACCACTTTGCTTAGTGATTGTTCAACAGTAGAATGAAAGATTGGTCCAAAATAGCAAAAGAGTATATCATCCTCAGCCATCACTGTGCCACTTGACCAAACATGTTTACTTCGTTTTATTTCAAAAAACATCCTGATTACGTTGTTATTTTCAACATACCATTCTTGTCCTTCCCCTCATTGGGGAAAAAAAAGTAGGGAATAGCAGGCTTCTCGACAATCACAAGGTGGTTGTGCGAAATTAAATTTATTCTACAATATAAATTATTTGTATTTTGCACTTGTAGACTGTAGCATCAAAACCATAAAGGTAAAGTTAACATACACCTACACGTCTGCAGTCACTTAGTCTAATAATAAAGTTTCTTTGTGATTGTACAAGAAGTCGAGAATTCAACTACCACAGATATCATATATATTACATCACTTGATGGTGATTTCTCATAATCAAGTATTTGAATGTAATATATATCAATTGTCGTTTACAAAAAAAACATACACCTACACTATCAACATGCTCACCAGTTTACAAACTTTGCAACCATTCTAAAGCAAATAAGTAGCCTGAATCTAGTTATCTACTCTTCTTCAACAAACATAGTCGACCCACCCTTATATTTAACCATTTGTAGTTCATAACATGAGACAAGGAAGAAATAAGGCTTAAATCCATGTAAGAGCACATGAATCCACAATATACCTGGAGATTGATGACAAACAAAAATCCTGAAGTTAAAAAGAATCCATCTTACCTGTGCATACAATACTTGAACTCCTGGCCACGAATGAAGTCCTTCTCTCCTTCTTCCAGCTGAACAAACACTCCCCCCAAATTTAAAAAAAAAAAAAATCAAATTTTTATCAAATGGCAATCACCAGAGGAAGAGCCCATCAAACAAATAACACCACTCTCACCGGATCACCCTCGTACACGAGATTGTAGCAAGGAGCAGACAGACATCTCAAAGCACAATTCTCCTTCGCAATCGTCGACGACTTGCACTGCCATCCCCACAAACCACTGCTCACCAAGCCAACTTTTAGCATAAACGATTGGATTCGAAGTTAAAACGAAAATTTAACGGGAAATTTCAAACTCCAACAATTTCCAATCAGGAAAAAAAAAACCAACTTTAGGCTTTAGCACAAATTTGAAGTAAAAACGAAAAATTCGACTAGAAGAAAATCCCAAATGCAACAACTTTTATCCCAAACGAAACGAAAGACGCCAACTTTAGCAAGAATTCGAAGTAAAAAAAAAAACAAAATTTTAGCTGAATTCTTTCAATACGACCTTTCAATATCGGCATAGCACGCGGCCTTCCTTTCTCTGACCTCAGAATCCTGAAAGAGAAGACATCAACCCAATACCTCGGAAGAAGAGCAAAGGAACGCGAAAGGGAAAAGGCACCTACAGAGATCGGTTGAGGGGATTTCGCAGTGGTGGGGGGCACGAGAAAGCACGGGAGGAAGAAGAGGAGGAGGAGGAGGACGGGTAGAGAGGTGGCGGAGTTCAACGGTCGAGATGTGCTGGTCATCGCCGGAGTGACTCAGAGTAGTCAAACAGTAGAGAACCAAAATCGGATTCTGGCTGTTGAAGAATGTAATGTAATTTGGTTTTCAGAATCTGGGATTTTTTTTCTACTAGAATCCAGTTGAGGTTGCGTTTGGAACCGACGGAGATTGTGGGTAGACTTCTATAATAAGAAAAGATAAACATATAGATTTCCTTTGATGCAGAATAAGAAAACGTGAAAGCAGCCAAGTAGGTTTAAAATATTACCCAGTATTTTGACAGTATCGATTCTATTTGAAAGTAATTTTCTTCTTAACAAGTAGGTATGAAAACAAATTTTAATTTGATCAAAAAGAGGAATAAGTGAAAAAAAACATGCAGATTGATATTAACTAACTTAATTATTAGAATATATATTTAAATTAGAACATGTAGAAAGCATATTAAATATATTTTATTTTGACATAAGAAAATAAAGATTTGTAGGGGCACATGTTCACATAATTAACTTCGTTCCAATCTCATATAGAATAAAGGAGGAAAGGAGGAAATTTTAGGTGGAAAATCTTGTATCAGGGTTTGAAAAGGAAGAAATGTTGCAGTTTGTTTCTACAATGGCTTCACAACCTGTGGAGCCTGTCATTGCTTCTTCTATTTCATCCTCATCAGAACTTTCCTCTTTAAATGAACCATCAGGAGATGAATCTCACAATGCCATGCAAGAGTCATGAAGGCCTTATGTTGGTGAATTGTCAAAAAATAATTTGGATGTAATACTTTATTGATTCCATTTTGGGGACAATTTTGGAGAATGTTTTATGATAGATATGCCTATGGTATTGTAATATTTATACTTTCGATGATGTTTCACATGACATTTAAGCCGATAATATACTATTTGTCTCCACCGTTAACAAAAAACAAAAAAAAAATCTCATATAGAATAACAAATCTAAAATTTATTCTGATTCTTAGACAATCGAAATTATTTCAGATTTGTAGAAGAAACGTATGATTACCAATATCCATTTTCTTAACAAACACAAAACATTCATTATGGATTCTAATAGCGTGCTTTTTGTGTGCTTCGGAATCACTAGCGAGTGTGCGGTGTGAGCTTCAAATTTTCTTAACAGACAAAATATTAATGGATTCGTATAGCGTGCCATAGCATATGGTTGTGTGCCTTAGAATCATTTTAGTTCACCAAAATATTGCTACTTGCAATTGTGCCTAGAAATAGTCTTTTACAAATAGTTCAATGGATCAAGCTCGAAACTTCTTTTTCATGAATCACGTTGGTAGCAGCAAATTTTGTCCCAAAATGATTTTACAAGCACCAAAGAACTGAATGGGATTGAAAAGAAGAATCTCCAAAATAGAGAAATTTTCAACTACGCACAGTGCGCTCCTGATTGCAACCGAATAAATAAATTAAAAAAAAAGGACCCTTCATGTATGTGAGGAGAGTACGAATGTAAGGGAAGTGTCATGCCTCAAATTTTTATAATAGTTTAAAGTAATTTAAATTATAGAAAAATTAAAGTTAAACAGAAAATATCTAACTACGAAGAACCTGTGTGTGCGACTACGAGACTCCAGACTATATACATTACGCTAAACCTCTTACACCTACAAATCAAAAACACGAGAAAATCGTAGGAATGACAGAAGTCACTCTGTACGCATCCTAAGAAAAACGACAGGAAAACGAAATCATAATTAATTTTCTTTTAAATTCATTTCGCAAACTATCTCTCTAAAATCCCACAAACCAGGTCCATACTAAATAAAACAACAACTAGGGCTCTACTAGTCCAAAATCACAAGTAAAGACCTTCGATGGCCAAAACCACACACAGTGAGTCAGGAAGCCAGGTATCAGGTAACCAAACTCTCACCACAAGTAATCTACTGAAGAGCAACCAACGGCGTTTGCATTGCCACGACATGTCACTCTGTACAGGAGCCAGGTTGTCCTGTGATTCTCTTACCTGGAGAACCCTCACAAAGCCAACCCCTCTTCGAGAAAGGCTGTCTTGTCTCTCAGGACGCTACCAGCTACGGAGCACGTGTCCCACCCACACTGGCCACCACAGGATATGCCTCCTCACTGCGTCCTCCACACATGGTGCTCAGAAGGGAGTATCATACTTCTACACCCGACAACACCTGAACTTCAGTACTCACAACGACAGTAGGAATATTATACCTGCCCGTCATGCCACAAGACACCTCAACCCAAGGACCACAACCGTAGCCTTGAGACGATAGTCAAGGAGTGTCATACCTCTAAGACCTGACGTCCCTCAACTTCAGGTATTTCGACCCCCGACCTAGACTAGGGAGTCGCACCCGACCACCCGAAAATGTCGTCACATTCTCTAGGCTTGATGACACGATCCCATGCTGTCCCAATCTGCACACAGAAAACTAAGAAAGTCATTGTCCAAAACAAACCAGCTATCTCTTTGAAACCATTTTCAAAACCATTTTCAAATCTTTAAAAACTCTTCCAAAACCTCGACAAAGCGGCGCATCAGGTGTCCCAAAGGGTTGACACTAACGGCTCACAATCCCATATCAATGGAACAAAACAAACAAATCCGAAAAACCCTCGGAAATCACATTTTATAAATATATTTGGATCCAAATTCGACATGGCTAAAACAAGTTCAATATGTCGAAAACCCCTAGTTCGGTAGATCGATCTGGATCTGTCGACCGAATCGGGTCAACGGTCAATACTCAGACCAAAATCGGTATACCGAAAATGATTCAATCGATTGAAATCTACTGATTCAGTCAACCGTCCAAAATCGGACGACCAAATTTCAACTAGAGGACCAAAACTAACAAAATAATGGCATACCGAAATGATTCAGTATGTCGAATTCTATGAAAAATAGAAAATGTCCCAAACCCTACTGTTCAAAATCGTCCTAATTGAGACCGACGATCGGACCCTTCAAACAAACACAAAAAATCTTGCATAAAACATAAGATGTAGACCTTTGAGTCTATTCCAAAACCCAACAAACAAAACCAAAAACCATTCACCATGCATCAAGATATAAAATCGCAAAGTCATAAGAGTCAAAACGGCCCAAAATGCAGCCACCAACATAAATACTTGTAAATCTACCATAAATTCTCATAAAATCACAATAAATTCTAAGAATGTAGATTTACCTAGATTCCATACAATTCTATCATTTTCTGCCATTTTCATGCTCTCTACTACATAGGTTGGAGATGCATACTTGAGAAACGCTCGCCAGCAATCCTCCAGTTGACTCCGAGGACCACGACCCTCGTCGGGGTTCACACACCACCAGAACTCTACACGCCGCCACAAGTTTCCACACGCCTCTGTCGACCCACGAGCACATCGAACAGAGGAGGGGGCATCGAACAGAGGAGGGGGAACGTAGGAAGGAGAAAAACAGGAAAGTGAGAGAGAGAGAGAGGGAGAAACAAGAAGGAGGTGGAGTGAGCGGAGGGGGAGGACGAGTGGAGGAGGAAAGGAAAGAAGACATGCTCGAGACGGAGAGGAAAACACGTGGTGAAGAAGAGGAGGTGTGAAGGAAGAATTGTCGGCCGTACATATAAATATACACCCCAAGGTAGTAATTGTGTACATGCATGCATAGTGTAACCACCAACCTCCCATACGAACTAACAACCGCATCGAACTCTCTCACCAACCGACCCACAACACAAGCCCCATACGGACCCCACACCTAGGCCTACATAAGCATAGTGCCACAATACACAGTGCCTACTACGTACAGGAATACACAAACAAAAACCGATCCAAGAGGTCTAAGTCTAAAAACACAAAACCACACAATAAGCCTCAAAACAATAATACCTATCTAAGAATAAATTCAAATTAAAATATAAATAATCACAAAAATAAATTTTACAAATGTTACAGGAATACTCGAAAATAACCTCGTACTGAAAAAAATTACACTTTTGTAAATTATGTAGTTGATTTCAGGTCAGAATTACTAAATAAAGCTTACAGCCTTATAGCTGTGACTTTCCTAAATTTTACAAGAGAAACTGCCACCAACTTCTTTCTTAACTTGAGTATCTCATACTTCTTCCAAGTTCTCTCTCTTCTACAGCAATTTTCTAGTTCTCAAATAATTAAGGCAATGCCGACTATCCTTCATCATCGCTGCTCTCGATAAAAACTGGAGCTTTTCTTTTCTTTTGTATCTTATAGCTCTTCGGTTCACTTTCTCCAGCTTCAACAGGCCTATCACCATTGGGAACTTCTGAGTTGATAAACTGCTGAATTAGACTGATTATTCTACTACCATATTTCTCAGTCTTCAGTTTCCCAATTAGATTCTCCAGCTGGAAGAAAGCAATAATTCTTATTAGCGAGAATGGAAGAGACTGATACACAAACAAGGTAAGACGGATGAAGAAAACCACGCATAAAGTATCCTTCATATTATCATCCTGACATGAGTGAATGGAGAATCCTTTTAACAGATGACAAAACTTTTATTGAGAGTGAGTTGTTTGTCACCTGATCCATAGACGTTGGTTTTTGAGAGCTCAACATTTGGATCTGCTGACCAGACAAAACAGCATGAGGAAATATTCCCCCTTGGCTTGTAGAAATTTCCTTACGTAACTCATCAAGTTTGATATCTAAAGCAGATGCTGAACTGCGTTTGCCAGTTTTAGGATTGACACTTTTGCTATAATGACCACTGGAAAGATCAAGTTTAACTGTCTTTTGGCCTGCCATGGGGCCATAATCCATATGAAAAAAGGTAAACATACATAAAAGGGGATGAATTTACATATATAGTACTGTAGATAAGCATAACAAACCCAACTCAAAATTCAACTATTCGTCTATTCCAGCAAACATGAACTTGACTACTTCTCTGAAAGAGTTAATACTGATGGCATGAGTTCAATTGTCTTCTTTAACTTTGATGTACAAAAACCGAATTCAATTGCCTTCTTTAACTTTGATTTTAACATTCATTTTAACAAATCATGAGTATACTAGATGAATAAGCTTGCATATAAAACTCAAGCCCAATTGATGAACCAGTTTATCTTTTCTATTCTTAGTTCTCCATAAACAATCAAATAATCAACACGAAATAAAACTGATACCCTATTGTGAAACTATCATTAAGTTTAGTCGCTGACTCACTGAGAATGTGCATAATAATAAGCTACAACTAAAGGTATCCAGCATACTCTGGAAAAAAAAATGAACTAAACTCAAAGCTATTCAGCATTTTTTTTTTTTTGCTGATACCTCCTTTCTCTGATAGTGAAAGAATCAGACCTCGCAGAGGGTCCCATTCAAGAAGTTTTGTATATTCATCCTCTAGTTTGCAACAATGTTAGATCTTTATACCGAAAATTCATAAACAAGTGGCAACTGACAAGCATATAATATTCAACTTAATTAACTTAAATTAATACTAAAAAAATTACAAGTCATTATTCAATTTATTTTCAACCAATAGAATGTAGTTTGATTTCCAGCCATTAAACAATAATACAATATAGATAACTATCTCGTACAGCCTATGTTAAAAATATCATACAACCATTAGGATACAATTTAATTTCAAACCTGACAAGAAAGACACCTATAACTACAAAATTAAAACTTAATTAAATAAATAACTTGCACTTGAAATCCAATTGAGAAATTTCTTGCCTTTTACAATTTGTGTCCACAGAGGTCCCAATGTAATGTATGCATTTGTAGAATAGGCTGTGTGCTGAAATTCTTCCTTCTAATAAAGAAAAGGAAAGTGTGCTATTACTAACAGACAATGCAATATAAATTACCCGTTCAGAAAGCAATGAAGCTATAGAACACGCTTGAAAGACATGGATCAGTTGATTCAACATTTTTCTGTACTGTTTTCATTTCATTAACTTTTTAGTGTGTTTAAAAGAAACAGAACGCATGAGAACTAGTACTGAATTTCAAAAAGCACTCCCTGAGGAAAAGGAAAGTGGATGAGAAATACAATGGCAGTTGCACCAACCATCTCCACCTCATAGCAGGTTGTGGCACAAGTTAATTAAAATTCCAACCTCTAATAAGCAGAATTTTATGTTTTGGATGTCATGTGAATGCTAAAAGACAAGAAAACATGGATATTTATTTTGTAAGACTTGAATTAAATTTTCAAAATGTATAATATGCGATAACATTCAGAGTCATAAGCTCACCAAAACACGGTCAACTATAAGCTGCACAACTAGCTGCTCTAGGCCTTCTCGCTTGAGGTCAGAAGCTGGTTCAACAAACCAATTAACAGAAATTAGGGACTCGCAGATATCCACTTGGACAATGAGTAGGCAACCTAGAAATTACTGTCGTATATTTCTTGTTAATTACCATCCTGAAACAACATTTGTCAAATGCCAGGAATCACCTCAAGCTGGGGCCATCCCAGTCCAAGTTGGTGGGAATTACAGTAAAAAATTGTTTCTGTATCATTGCTTCAAAGATGTCCCCATAAGCTTTCAAATTTCCTTTTGTTTTAGACATTTAACCAAGTTAGCTTCTTAGATTATGATTTTTTAAGGATGTAAATCTATGAAATGTGAGCATTAACTTCAAGTTTTTTGTTCTTGCTGCAAACACAGCATGGCAGATATGGAAACAAGATGTGAAGTTCTTTGTGAAGGCAGAAAGAGAAGACCTGAAACCAGTGCACTATAGAGGTAGAAAGAGAAGTTCTTTGTGGTCAAAGACCATAGCAATACTAGCTATAGTCTTTGACCATAATTACTACAACCAACATGCTGAGGTCTCAGTCTCTGACAATCCTGTGTGGCACCCACCTATTCCCAACACTCTTTATGTTTAATTTGGATGCAGAAGTGGGAACAGACTGCATGGTCACAATGGTCAGCAAATCCACTTTGCAAAGACAGTGTAACCTAGGGTTTACATGGGTCTGGGTTGACCCGAAAATCGAACCAACCCGAACCGCATGGGTTGGGTTGGGTTGAGTTGGGTTTTCTTAATCATAGATTGGGTATGAGTTAGAAAATCCCAAACCCGAACTTTGTGTATTGGGTATGGGTTTCAGGCTTGGGTTACCCAATCCGACCCGAGCCCGAAGGTATATATATATATAATAGTAATTATTTATATTTATAAATACATTATATATATATATATATATATATTTTTAATTTATAAAAGTATACAACATTAATCACAGTTTCTTTTTTCACTTCTCATGCTTGACACTTGTATATATTTCATAGACAATATTAGTAGAGCTACATTTGTTTGTTAAGCAACTATACTTTTATTAACTATTTTTAGATCAATAAACCATGAATTATCCTCTAATTTTTGCAGTTTTCTGGTCTTTTAGTTAAGTTAACACCATTCTCTTGTACTATTGGAGAAAATTATTATTAATTGGCTAAGCAACACTAATGTATCACATGTCAATTTTTTTGACTTTTAATAATGGATGAGTTTATTATCA
>JAMKQA010007591.1:0-39449 GCA_024699735.1 Posidonia australis | reverse complement strand
GTGGATTTTAGCTTGATTAAGTGTTTTATTTATTTTTCAGTGAATTTTAATGGATTTTAGTGTTTTATTGGGTCATGTGGGCTAGTGTGAACCTAATTAGGCTTGTGTGAGCTAGGATTTTGGTGGTTGCGACCAGAGCATCAACCGGAGGAGCCTGCTGCCAAATGAGCTCAAAACTGGGGTGTCTACAGTCTTCATATTTTTCTTGATACAAGAAGGTGTACTTATCTTGTATAAATAAACACAAAAAATTAGTTAAAGATAATATAAAATATAAATGCATATTATTAAAATAACTTTAATTGTAATCATTATTACTTACATGTACATCCTTGGCAGTCTGGGTTTACCAAACATGCTCTGACTCACTAGTGTGGGATGCAGTCCACCACTCTGCCACTGTAGGTTCCCTACATAATTTAGTGGCCTACAACACAAGTAAAAAAGAAGAAGAGAAGTCAGTAGCAAAATGTTCTCAAGTGGAAGCTATTGGAACTAAGTAAAAATCGAAAGCAGATAAATATTTCTGATAAAAAAGAGTAGAAAGATGATAAAAAGGGAAATCAGGGAAGTAAAATCAACAAATCGACAAGAGTTAGTCCCAGCAAGGTAAAGAAAATATTAGAGCTAGAGGCATATAAAGGGTATTTTAGCAAGTTTAATAAAGATATGCATTTGCAGTTTGCCAAACAATTTATGGGCTGTTTGTTAATAAGTTTTTGAAATCCCCAAAACACCAGATGTCCAAAGCAAAGCACTAAATTTGATGTTTTTATCAGTCAACTTGTTCTTCCTTCTACCTCTTCTTTGTTTACTCTTCTTTTTATTTGCTTGTTCCTTTACTCCTTTTCTTTATTTAATCTTCTTTTGTATCTTATTGACCCTCTCTTTTTGTTGCAATTTTAGTAGCAGGATGAGCAGAAGCTGCAGGTTCAAAGAGAGGCAAAAACTTTGAAAGACCCAAACCCCCATACTATGCTCTTTCTAACAGGCATTGCTTCCCACACCCCTACTTTTCAATTGCCCATCAAATTCTCCTTCCTTTCTCCTCATATTCCCTTTTCCAGTCCATGGTTCTTTATATAACGGTTGGACTGATTAGATAACAAGTCGTCAAAACAAATCTTTTTTACATTTCTCATATGACTTTCTCCTTTCATTCTTCCCTTTAGTCTTTTTTCTTTCTAAAAGACATCATCAGCTTTACACCAATTCTGGTTTAAAGTTGCAGTGCAACCAATCTTGGATGAGTAGTAAGATTTCGCTGATGGATGGTCTGACACATGGCATGAATAACACAAGGAATAAGATGATAGGAATATTATGATAGGAAAATGCAGACAGACATGGACCATTTCCTGGCATCTATAACACAAATATACCACACTAAACAACAGAAAAATAGTCATTCCTATATTTTATTCAGGAGCTGGGTATAAAGACACATCCAATAAGGGCACACCTTATTTTTCATGAACATCCAATATGGGTAGGTCAGAAAACATGGGGTCCCAACTCCCAAGCATTCATGTCTCCTTCCTTTCCCCAGCCATCTCTTTGCCCTCCTCCTCGTGCCCATGCCCTCCCCTTCCTCTCCCTCCCTTTTCCTTCTCCTCCTTCCCTTTGCCTGGTGCGTGTGAGTGTGAGGGAAAGAGACAGAGACAGAAAGTGAGAGAGAGAGAGAGGCGGAGGTAGCACTGTGGTGTTTGGCTGGTGTGAGGGACTCCAGACTTCTTACTTAGCATCAAGTGAGCGCGAGGAGCGATCAAGGATGTTCGAAGGTTAGGGTGATCACCGAAGAGTGCGTCGTTGGCTAGAGGATCGTTGGTGATCGTCATGAGGTACACACCTCACTTTTCTTGTAGAAATGCATGAAATTGATAGAAAATCCTAGGAATGCATGAAACCTAGGTAAATTTATATTTTTAGAATTTATTTAGAATTATGGTGATTTATTGAAGCTTTAATGGCCATTTATAGAATGCATGGATCGTTTTTTCAGAAATCGCAAAAATCAATATGCCCTTTTTGGCCAGTATGCCAATTTTGATTCAGAATTGTTCCTTTGATCCCTGATTTGGTTGACTAAATTCATTTGGTCTGCTGCTCTGGGAGTCTTGTGTTGATAGATTACCTGGTTCGATCGATCGAACGTTTTTGGTCTATCAAAGCAAGGATTTTCGAGTGTCTAAGTGGCTTTTCGGCTTACCGTTTCTTATGCCCTGAGCCTAGTTCAATCGACTGGCCTATTTTGACACACCGAATCAAACCTGAGTGGTGTTTAAAAGTGATGATTTGTGGCTCTTTCTAAGGAGTTTAAAATGCCTATAAAATAGGGTTTTGTGGGCCATTAGGGGTGGTCTATTGTAGACACCTAGTGTGCTAATTTTGTGGATTTTTGAAGGATATTAAATGGTTTTGAAAATGGATTTCAAAGAGATATAGCTTGTTTTGGAAAAGAGATTTCCATGGTTCATGTGTGTGGGCCAAGATACCGTGGGTCATGCTGCTTAAACTAGGAGATGTGACGACATTCTTGGGTGGTCAGGTGCGTCACCTAAGTTGAGGACTAAGAAACTATAGGTGAGTGTTTGTTGGGTCTTGGAGATATGAAACTCTCTAATTGTCGTCTACAAGACTGTGGTTGTGGTTCGCGAGTTGAGTGTTGTTTAGACTTAGAGGTATGATACTCCAGTTGTCATCAGACATTGAGGCTCGAGGTACAACTAGGTGTGGGGGCATGACACTCCCACTGTCTAGGTACAATGTGGAGGACGCCAATAAGGCAGACCCTATGGTATTAGCTTGTGTGGGAATTTGCACGTGTCCCGTTGTTGGTAGCGTCATGATTGACAAGATAGCCTTCCCAAGTGGGGTTAACTTTTTGAAGGTTCTCTAGGTGGGAGGACTTCGAGACAGAATCACTTCTTGCAGGGGGTGGCAGATTCGTGGTAGTGCAGTGCACCGTAGTGGTTACTTGTGGCCAGAGTTAGTTGTCTAATGTTGGACAACATGACTCGGTATGGTTGTGGTTTTTGGCCAATATGACCCGTGCTTGAGATTTTAGCTAGTTAGGTCGTGCTTTGAACTATATTCGGCCAGTAAGACCTAGTTTTGCTATACGAACGATTTCCCTGTATGTTTGTGACTTCAGAAGAAAATATAAGAAAGTTTTGAAGTCAAGATTTGTGGTTTTAGTCGATAAGGCCCATGTTTTCAGACTTGGTGGATTTGATGAAAATGGTTTCAAAATGATTTAAAAGAAAAAAGAACTAGGTTTTTTTTATAAAGTGTGTGTTGGGTGACTTTCTGGTCACTCACGTATACTTTATGTGGTTTTTAGGTTGTAGGTGTAGGCTAATAGTAGTTGGTAAGTCTAGTGTATATAGTTAGAGTTTTGTAGCCGTACGTACAGGTTCTTAGTTGTTAAATACTTTTAAATTAATCTTTAATTTTCTATAATTTAACATTTAATTATTGTTGAAATTATTTAAGCTAATGTATTTGTGTTGGTAGTGACACAAGTCGTTACACATAGCTAACAGTGGCAAGCTATAGAAAAACATGCACGCAAACAAAAAGCCATGTTAATAAAGAATTGAAGATAACTTTTCTGTAGTAGCTACTATAATAAGTTGCATTTTGTAGTGATCATTACATCAAGTTGTAAGTCACTTATTTTATCTAAAGGTCGTCCTAAGAGTAATTAACTTTTTGTGTAATTAAAGATTAATGAATGGCCAATAGATATTGTAGACACCTCGATTTTGCAATCACTTGGTAGCAAGCTTCTTAGGAAGATGCTCTAGTTGCAACCACCACCCCTAAACCCTATCTCCACCAAAACCCTAAACCCTTAAGCCCAGTTAAGCCCACACAAACCCACTCTAACCTAATAAAAGCAAAAACCAATAATTGAGAATCAAAACTAAATAAAATTCATTTAAAACATTTAAAACCCTAATTAAAACCAAAATTAAACAAATCCACTTAAAATCCTAAGTAATCAAGTGAAAACCCTAATTATGGTCAAATTAAATAAAATCCACTTAAATCCACCTAAAATCCTAATTAATCAAGTGAAAACCCTAATTAAGGTCAAATTAAATAAAATCCACCAAAAATCCTAATTAATCAAGTGAAAAACCTAATTAAGGTCAAAATTGAATAAAATCCACTTAAATCAACCTAAAAACATTTAAAACCCTAATAAAATCAAAATCAAATAAAATCCATTTAAACCACTTTAATCCATTTAAATTCAAGGGAAAAGACCTAAATTAAACCCAAAACCCTAAAAAAACCCTAAAGTCACTTAATTAAGTTAAAAATCCTAATTTAAACCCAAAACTTTAATTAAAATCCAAAGAAAACCTAATTAAATTAAAAACTCTTATTAAAATCTAAAAACCCTAAATTAAACTCAAAATTCTAATTAAAACCCAAAAACCCTAATTAAACTAAAAAAATCCTTAATTAAAACCCAAAAACCCTAATTTAAACTAAGAACTCTAATTAAAATCCAAAACCCTAAAAACCCATGAAATAAGTAAAATCTTGAAAATTCTAATTTAAAACCAACTAATTAAGTCATAAAAAACCTAAATTAATTAAATCACAAAAACCTTAAAATAATTAAAATCCTAAAATAATAAAACCCTAGAAACCTTAATTTAAAATCAATTAATTAAAATCCTAAAAAACCCTAATTTAAAACTAGTTAATTAAACCTTAAATCACAAAATCAAAACCTTGATTAAAATCATAAAAACCCCAAAAACGAAAACAAAAAAAACAATACCCTAATTCTCAAAACCTAAAACAAAAATCTAAAAATAAAAAAACCAAAACAGACCCACTTGCAGGCCCAATGCAACCCAATAACCTCCCATTCCCCTTTAACCAAAAACATTGGGAAATTAGGAAAATAATTTCGGAGAGCCAACTGCACTGATCTCCTGATCCCTCCTTTTCCCACGATCTGGCCAATTGCTAGCCACCACCCACGACCTCAACCGCTCCTTCCAGTCCTTTTTAGCGTGCAAAAACCACCAGGGAGAGAGGAGGAGGGAACCCAGAGGAATTGAACGGAGGGGGAGAACATCAGAGACTGAATGGAGGGAGAGCACCGGTGAAAGAGAGCCTGAGAGACCCCCATTTGAGCTCCAGAAATCCTAGCCATCTCCCTCACACCCAGACCACCTCCTCCAGCCCCTTTAAAAGCCTCGGAATCCCCTAAACCGCCGCAGCCAGAGCTATGGATCCAGACCATCGCCGTCGAGCATCGTGGGAGAAGACAACACCGCTTATCAGGTACCCCTTTCCCTTCTCTTTCCATTCAGAGCATCCTCCTTTAGGTCTGGAGAGCTCCCCAGCCCTTTGAGTCGCGTTCAGCTAGAGACCGCAACCCCTGCGCCGTTTCCTTCTCCTCCGGAGGTGAGTTCACCACCATCGGTGAAGTCGTTGACCTCCTGGATCGGGGGGGAGGCTCCTGGAGCATCCCTTCCCTCTTCATCCTCCTTCCTCTTCTTCCTCCCGGAGTCCCCTTCAATTGGGAATATCGTCACATTTCCTGATCCAAGTAGCACGATCCCACGGTATCTTGGTCTACATACAAAATCCATAGAAAATTCTTTTCCAAACAATATCTCAATTTCTCAAAAATCATTTTCAAAATTATTTTCATGCATCTAATATTTTTACAAAACTAACACATCAGGTGTTTACAATAAACCACCATGATGACCCACAAAACACTCCATTATAATCATATAAAATCACTCAAGGAAAATCACCATAAAACCTTTTTAAACAGCTCAAGGGTCTGGTTCGGCACATCAGAATTAAACAGTCAACCGAACTTAGCTCAGGACATTAATTAAGTAGACCGAAAAGCTAATGGTCAACCAAAAATCCTTGATTCGACAAACCAAAACAGATAAGTCAACCAAACCAGGTCCTAGGTCCACACCCAAGACTAAAATCAGTAGACAGAATAGATTTGGTCGATTGAGTTCTACATCAAAGGGACCATTTGGGAGCAAAAATGACACACCGAACCAAAATAATATTTCGATTTCAACAAACATAGAAAAAGAATATGAGCCTTAAACCCAAATTTCGCCTAAATTGGGAATGAGGGGCGGTCTCACCACGAACAACCATAAAATCTATGAAAAGCAAAAAATATCAGCATGGAAGTCTACTACAAACTGACACAAAAAATCACCACGATCCATCGACCATAGCTCAAGGTATTAAATCCGAAAGTCAGGAAACCCAAAACACAAGAACAATGCATACCACACATTTAATAGCCATAAATTCACCATAAATGTGCAATAATTTCTCTAAAAATCCTGAGATCACAAGCACACCTAAATTTCATGTAATCCTACTCATTTACTACATTTTCATGTCATTCTAGGAGGAAAGGTGTGAGGTGCATTTCTCTAAGACAATCACAGAGGTCCAACCTTCATGCTAGTGACCCAACGCAACTTCGACGACCACCTCGACTCCAGGCACCACACAACCGTGCCACAAGCTCGCCGCACCATTGGGACAATGGTCCAAAGTTCTTCTTGATCTCAGCCAAGGCCCAACACTTTGACCCTCTCTCTTTGTCACTCTTGTTGATAGTAGAAAAGGTAAGAAGAGAAGGAGTGGAAGGGGAAAGGAAGGACGGGCACGAGGGAGGGAGGAGGGCTCTAGAGCTCACCACCACTGACTTGTCGTGCTCAGAAAGGGAAGAGAGAGTTGGGAGTGAAGAAAGAGAAAGAATCGTGTAGGGGAAGCTTTGACTTTTCTCTCCTTAAATACATACGGGTCGATAGTAGTTACGTAACTTGCACAACAATCAAATAATATACATACACAACTGCACATCCCAAACAATCCTTCGTTATCTACATGTCCCCACTCAGAAGCACAAGCATAGTATCTTCACAAAAATAAGACACAGAACAAGTTATATAATGGAGTAAAAGTACAAAATCATTAAATTACTAAAATAATCTTACACTAATAATACTCGTTTATAATAAAATTTATTAAAAAAAAATATTTATAAATAAATAAATTTTCAGATGTTACACGATATAGGTGGATTAAATTAAATTTGAATTAAATATAAATCAAAAATTACTCAATCTAAATAATATAGATTAGATGATGAATTTACCCCTAATCTGCTTTAACCCAACTCATACACACCTTTAATCAAATCTTTTATCAAACCGTACATTAGCGAGAGAACAAACATGAAAGGATGGAGACATGAACCTATGACTTATAGACCCCAAGAATACTTATCATCACTGGTCACTAGATCTGCCAGCCCATGTGAAGGGTGAATCAACCTATATTGAAATAACGACATATAGGTGTTCTGACATGCAAAGGTTTGACGGCAGTCCAAATTAAACCTAGGAATTTTCTTCTGAAAAAAGAAAAGAAGAAATTTACATCAATATACTCCATCTTGACAGGTCCACACATCTAATTAACGTTTTTAATTGATGTATGCATGGCAGTAGGGTCTTTTCACGTGACTGGTAGAGTGGTAGTGGCCTTTTTTTTTTTTTTTCGAAACTTGTAGCCATTTTTAATTAGGAAACTATGATAGCTATAAATATGCATTACTCAACCAGGGTCCTATATTACTCAACCAGGGTCCTATTGGAAGTCCGTAGCGGGTCTATGTGAAAACTCTTTCGGCTGGTAGGATTTAAAATTTGAAAACACAACAAAACGGCGGCTCGCTTGCATGGCTTCCGCTTGGGTTGCAAGAATCCATGTTTCCATTGGATAGCGGGTAGAATCATCACCCCAATTACCTTCATTACAACGAGTAGGATCATCATCATTATCCCTCCAAAAATTTTTAAAAAAGAGAGACTATAAGTAGAATCTGAAACGAACTAACAAGTTTCCATCTATGTACATAATATACATATTAGATAGATAGATAGCAACGCAAAATATTTAGATTTGACCGACGGCGGCCAAAACCCTAGAGAAGAACTACTAACTGACCACTTTGAATTCTGATCATCATCGGCTTCCTTCCACAAACCATGGAGTTCAACTTCAGAGCTGGCCGCAGCAGCAGCAGCAGTGGGTCGCCGTTGATGCGAGGTAACAGAGAGGAAAGGAGACGACTACGGTGTAAGGGTTATTATTTGACGACGATGGTTGGTTCTTGCAGGGCTGTCGGTGATGGAGATGGTGCGGGTGGAGCTGGAGAAGGAGCGGATCAGGAAGGAGATCTCCGAGAGGGACATGTTGTGCAAGCGCCTCGTGGTGGAGAACGTGAGGAGAAGGATGGACCTCGCCATGTTGTCCGCGCCGGGTCCGCCATTCTTGTCCAGGAGGTGGGGTCTGTCCGTGGTGGAGGAGGAGGCCATGGTGGTAGTGGCGCCCGAGGAGATGGCGGGATCGGTTCCCGAGATGGTGGAGGACTTTAGTGGACTCCCGCCCAGACTGGTGGGGAGTCAGGAATGGCCTGGGCCTGCCCTCGCTATTATCGACAATGATGTGAGCCTTCTTCTCGTTCCTTCTCTCTCTCTCTTTTTCCCTTTTTTTTTGGACACAAGATGATATATTTCCAACATAACTCTATCAGGATTCGATCTTGAAAAGAGAATGTGAAATCCCCTCACTCCAACCAACTCAGGTACTTGATTTGGTTTCTTCTTGATCCTCAACTTTCTTCTCTTGGTCCTCTTTTTCTAATCTATTTGGAAGGATTCGTGTTCCTTTTCTTTTTTCATGATTCCTTTTCCACTCATTACATGACACAAACCAGAAACAAGAGTTAAGAATTCACAAATGAGTAAATAGTTTGAACAAGATAGTATAATATTCAGATTGACTTTATTGAATGTATTTAAATCTCCATCTTACTATTATTCTTTTTTTTTCCCATTCTTAAATTTTGATAAAATGCTAAAAATGTTGGAAAATTGAATTGCTTGTGCAAGGATGTAGACAAATACCACCACCTAGTAAGTATTAGAATTCTTTCTAGAAATTAACCATATTTTTTCTTGCTATCAGTTTCATTCGACTTGCAAAACACATAATTCTTTCCCTGTTACTTTGAGTAAGAACCGTATTTAGCATAAACACATGGTATTTAATATTATTTACTAGGTAGATTCTTCTAGGGGACTTCTTTTTCTTATTATTTATTTTTCATGTATGTTTCTTACTAGGTAAATTAACCTAAGCATCGCGTCATTCTCACCTAGTCAATGTTATAATATTCTTTTTCTAGTTCCAATTATTTTTTTGTAAAATTTTATATGATGCTTTTGAGTATTTTTGTTTATATCAAATTAATAATGCCATTCAATGATATTTAGAGATATCTGCCGTTGAATTATAGTTCCTTTATAAGGCTTGTTGTCTGCTGAAAGGAAGGGAATTTTGTGTTAAAAAAAATAGAGAAATTAACATATGATATTTAATTTTGTCTTTGATTCCAATAAGGTATTTGTGTATATGTGGAAAAGGAAAAATACATTTCATTGGATTCCACCGCTATGAGAAGGGAAGAGATGTGATATTTTTATTCCTTTTCAATCATTTGTGTTCAAAAGACCATTTGTGTTCAAAAGACTGGAAAATTACTAACAAACACCATGGAAAGAACATTTTAGAAACAACGTTTTAAAAAATGGAAAACATCCTCTACACGGATTGAGTCTCTGAACGTTTTTTGAGAAAATGGGAATTTAAATGGGATTTTAATTAAAAATTGGTCGAAATTAGTAAAACTAAAAATAAATATAACATGCATATAACCAACAATATTCAACAAATTACCTTAATATATAGAACTATTATTCAAACATAAGTAATTTAATTCAAAAAACATAACTTAAACATGTATAATTATCATTCAACTTGGAGTGTTGAATTATCACTTAACCATGATAATTCAAAACATAAATTAAATAACTAAACAAGTGACAAGCATAAGTAAATAAATAAGTATCTAGATAATCAAAACATGTTAATGACAAGAAGTCATTAACATTAGATTCAAAAATGGTTGTTTTTACTCAAAAATTGGTGTCATGTAAAAGCTGTTTAAATGGCAATTTTTTTTGTTTTTTGGAACAATGTTTAGAAAGGAAAGTTTGTGTTTAAAAAAGAGTGAAATTTGAAATATGAGATTTACCTTCTCTTTGATTCTAATAAGGTGTTTGTAAATATGTGGAAAAGGAAAATACATTTCATTGGATTCATCTTTATGGAAGGGAAATAGATGAGAAATTTTTATTCCTTTTCAATCATTTATTGTCAAGAAAGTAATTTTACTTTCCAACAAAAATTATTGACAAACCCCATGGAAAGAACTTTCTGGGAAGGAAACAAATGATAAATTTATGTTAAAAAAATAGATAGAATTTTAAAATATGAGATTTTATTTTTTGGTTCCAAGTGTTTGTGTATATGTGAAAAGGGACAATACATTTCATTGGATTCCACCTCTATGCAAAAGAAAGAGATTAGAAATTTTTATTCCTTTAAAATCATATGTCGAAAAGAAAGTGAAATTTATTTCCTAGGGAAATTATTGATAAAAACCATGGAGAGAGCTTTTTGGTCAAAGAGAATGTGATTTCCTTTCCCTTATTTTCCCTTTCTTTTAAAGTGCAAATTAGGAGACGGACAATATTCTATATAACCAAAAGATTTCGACAAATTCACTTTGCTTATGCAAAATATCATGGAGAGAACCTTTTTATCAAAGTGAAAGTGATTCTTTTCACTTGCAAATTAAGTGAATGAAAATATTTTCTCTTTGATCAAAATATTTTTTCAAATACATGATGTTTGTGCACCATTTGATGTGTCTATATTTACATAAACTCTCTCTTGGAGTCAAAGAGTAGTTAAATTATCAAGAATTTTTCCTTTGAGTCCTTGATTTAATCCCCACTCATTTTCATGGTACAAACAAAATATAAGAGTTAAGAATCTCTATACATAGAATGTTGTTTAATCCTATATTAATACCATTCAATTCTTTTCCTTGCAAAATTTTCCATATAATGCTAAATACATTGGGAACTTGATTTTTATGTGCAAGGGTGATGGTAAAACACCTTCTCTTATGGATTTAGTTCTTTCCAGATATTAGTTGCCTTTCTTCTTATTTCTTCCTGTTTTATCCTACATATAAAGCATATGTCTATTTCTCTTTTTTCCTTTTATTTCAATTAGGAACTATTTATAAAAAAATTGATGTTACTTAGCATAAATACAAACATCGCATTTAATTTTGTAGGGATCTTTTTATTATCATTTATATAATCATGTAGAATTAAGGCTAGTAGTTAAGTGCCTAGTTTGTCTTATCCTCACTTAGGCAATGTTTTTAATTATTTATAATTAACTCTTGTTGATTTTTTGTAATTTTTTTTTAAATGCTATATCATCTTAAGTTTGTAGATATTCAATTTATGACATTCTTCATCGGTGTAGTTTTCTATTGAATGAGATTAAGTTATTAATTAATAATGTTTGATTTATAACTAATTACTTGATGTTCTTGTTTACAAGTATGTTGGAATGACTTTAAGGCCTTATAAAGCTTAATTTGCATAAGTGTCAAGCCTTTTCCAACATTTGGTTTGCTCACCTTGGCACATTAACAACCTTTTGTTTTAACACAAGTACTGGGAAATGATTTTATCTATGAAAAAAGTTTATGATATTCGATAGGATTTCCAATTTTTTTCCTTACATGGCTATTGATGTTTCTTTTCCATTTTACATATGCCTAGTTTTAGTTTCTTGTTTACTCAAATTACATATATAGACATCTACGTAACCTCTCAATTATGAGGCTATTTTCATATTAAAATATGTAATGTACCTTATCACCTTCTTTTTTTCTTTAGTATTTGTAACACTCATAAATTCATTTTATAATTGTATACATTTTTAATGAATTTATTTTTAGACGGGTGTTATTGTTCTAAGATCTATTTGTGTAATTTTGTGGTTTAGGCTTAGATCTCGTGGATCGACTTTTGTTTTGCGTTTTACGTGCATGGTTGGCACTGTGTGTGTGGCACTGTGCTTGTAGGTTCGTGTGTGGATTGGCTGGTGTGGTAGGTTACTGGCTTATATTTTTGTGTTGATAGTTGCGTTATGCTTGGTGTGACCGGTGGTTGCTTGGGATGTGTGGGTGAGCAAGCATGCATGGTTGTTAAGCATGCGTGTAGTTACTTCCTTCCATGCATATAAGAGGTGTATGGCAGGAGTTTCGTCTACACACCACTTCTCCCCTGCTCACTGCTCATCTCTTCCTTCTTTCTTCTCTTTCCTCCTCCCTTGGATGCACACTCTCCCTTCTCCATCCCTTCACTCCCTCTCCTTCCCCACCTCTCCCTTTCTCCCTCGTCTCCCCTATTTCCCCTTCCCTGTCAGTGTGCCAGTGAGAGGTCGAGAGAGAGTGAGAGAGACAGAGGTTCCTGTGTGGCTTGGTGTCGATGTGGTCGGAGCTTTGGAGGTCGAGGAAACTCCTGTAGAAGTTGAGTTCACCAAAGTTGGTAGGAGATCGGACTTAGGTCGTAGGAAGTTGTGTATAAGGTACGCACTTCACCCTTTGAACTAGGGAGCATGAAAAATGGTACAAAAACTAGAATTTGCATGAAATCTTGGTAAGTTTATATTTCTAAAATTTATTGTGAATTTATAATGATTTATGGTAGCATTTATGGTAATAAATGTGGTTGGTTTAGTTTTGAATTTTTCTATGTCTTTTGGCCTTGTGATTTTATTTCGGGAGCTATGTTTGATGGATCATGGTTTTGTTTGTATGGTTTTAGAGTAGACTCGAAGATCTACGAGATATGTTTTAGTTGCATTTTGTGGTATGTGTTTTGCAGGTGTGTCCTTCACTCCCATTTTTAGGTGAAGAAATAGGCAAAGTTGGGTCTCGTTTTCTGATTTCTTAGAAAATGACATATCGAATTATTTCAATATGTTGTTTTGCTGTGTTCAGGGTTCCTTTAGGCCTGTTTCGATTGATTGAACACAGTTAGGTTTACCATTTTGTCCATTAGGTGTTGATCGTTGACCTGTTTCGGTCAACCGAATCAGAAAATTTTAGACGTTCGGGTTGGTTTTTGGTCTTTCGTTTAGGTGTCCTGAGTTTTAATTTGATCGATCGTTCTAAAACGGTATGTTGAATCAGATCGAGTTATTGTTTTTAAATACATTCTTGGTGGATTTCTTTGAGGTATTTTTTCTAACCTCTTGAGACAATTTTGTGGGTCATCAATGATAGTCTTGTAGGACACCTTATGCGTCGATTTTGTGGAATTTTAGAAGAGTTTTTCAAAGATATAAAAATAGTTTTGAAAGTAGATTTCAAAGGAATGTTATGGTTCGTTTTGAAAATGGTTTTTCCTGATTTCTGTGTGGGTCGAGAGATCGTCAGATTGTATCATTAGGACTAGGGAATGTGACGACATTTTCGGGTGATCGAACGCGTCTCTTTGATTTAGGTCAGGGGTCGAGATACCTAAGGTGGAGATTCGTTGGATTTTGGAAATATGAAACTCCTTAATTATCGTTTTAATATTAGGATTGAGGTTCACTGGTTGAAGTGTTTTGTGGTATGACGGGAATGTATAATACTTTTACTGTTACCGTGAGCATTGATACTTAGGTGTTGTCGGGTGTGAAGGTATGAAACTCTTTCCTGAGTACTGTGTAGAGGACACCGTGAGGTGTATTTTGTAATGGCAAGTGTGGGTGGGACATGTATCCCGTAGTTGGTAGCGTCTTAAGTGACAGGATTGTCTTCCTAAGAGGAGTTGGTCCTGTGAGAATTCTCCAGGCGGAAAAATCGCAGGACGGTGATCGCTCCTGCATATGGTAGCTTCACCGTAGTAATGTAGTGCATCTTGATGGTTGCTTGTAGCTAAAGTTGGTTTTTCGACATTGAGATTCTCAGTTCATTGTGTGTGGTTTTGGTTATTGAGGGTTTAACTTGAGTTTTTGGCTGGTAGAGCATTTGTCTGTTGGTTTTAGTCAATGTAGGTTGTGTTTCTTATGGTTTAGGCTTGGTAGGGCTTTGTATTCTGGTTTTCGACATGTTATTGTTGGGCTCAAGTTGATGGTTTTTTGTGGATTTGGAGAAAATGATTGGGAAATGGTTTTAAAGAAAAAAAATTTCACCGTTTTCGTGACGTACATGTTGGATGACTTTTGTCATTTTTATTTATTATAGTTTTGAGTTACAGGTGTAGTCAAGTAGATGGATTTTTATATAGTGTACATAATGTGGAGTTTCGTAACCACATATTCAGGTTCTTGGTTGTTAGATATTACTGTTTAATTTTTAATATATTGTAATTTAATTTATTTTAAATTATTTTGAAAATTAGGATGTTACATTATCGCCTCTAAACAATGGAATGCGTTGAGGTTACCTTCACCTTGGGATGTATACTCCTTTAGAAAGAGGAATTGAAAAATATGGTTTATTGCAAGCACCTAAGTTTGAGTTCTGCTCAAGGAGAAGTTATCTGCAATCAAAATGCTTAGGGCTCACATCTCTTTTCTTGGCTATTCGCTGCACCTCTGCTGCTTTGTAGTCCGTACTTACCATACGTCTTTTCTTAGATGCTTGCTGCACCTCTGCTATTTGGTACTTTAGATCTATGCATTCCATCTAAATTAAGAAAAAATTGCTATTCTTTTAGGCTACAAGAAAAGGTTCTTTCTGATAATCTATTTTTGAATATCGTATCTATCTTTGATTCCAGAATTTCATATTGTTATTCCATCAATGCAATAGAGGACAAATGCGAGGAAAGGGCTTTCATTTCCAGTCTACCTTTATTTAATATTTAAATTAGTATCTAATTAATATAAATAAAATTTAGAGGCATTTCTAGTTTGAAAGATTTAGAAAATGTCCTGTTGGAAACTCATCACACTGACAGCGAATGAATTTTCCTCTCGCATTGTCTATGTATGCTAGAAAGTAGGAAGCAGGAATAAGAATTCAACTTGAACTTTTGACTGCCTTTCACCTATAAAAACTATTTTTATTGGGCAGATAAAAAGAAGAATAAAATTTTCAGGTCTTATATACATGTTGTATGCCGTCTTCTCTTACAGCTGCGGCCTTCTGAAGTATGGCCATCACAGCCACCCCAGATGGAATGGGGCTGCGCTCTCTGCCAAGTGAGTACCACAAATAAAGAAGATCTTGAGATACATGTAAATGGCAGGAAGCACAAGTGGGCCGAGAGGGCAATGCTTCATGCCAGCAGACCATCTGCCAATAAGGGTGGCTCTGTGTCTGTTCACCCGGCTTTGAAGAAGAAGAAGAAGATGCCCACGAAAAAGGTGAGTAGATGCTCCAAGAATGACAAGTTCTTGTGCATTCCCTGCAACCTCGTATGCAACAGTGAGTCGATGCTTGATGATCATATTTCTGGGAAGAAGCACAGGAAACGTTGTGGCATCAATAAGTGAAACGATTACATGCTATCGTATTATTTCTTCCTCATGATTAAGAACAAACCTATACGTTGCTTTGGGATCATTGCTTTTTGCTTCTTTTGTTCTTATATAGTAAAGTTTTTATTTTACCCATGCATCTAACAGATACCCTCAACACATTTTTCCATGTTTGCCTGTAATATAATTAATATTACAGCTTGACTATCTCTTCTGTATTTAATAATTAATACTATGGCTTCTAGGCTTAATATAAACATAAAAAATAATATATATATATTATATCTTGTATCTATTCATTCATCGTTAGTGTGGCATTATACATCAACTTTTATGTCATATGTTGACGTGAAATTGGTTTTGTCTCATGTTTGTATTCATCTAATTATATGAGATGATATGATGTTGTATAGATGTGATATCAATTTGTATCAAAATGGCATATTTATGTCATTTACCTTGTATTATCTTGCAATAAGGTGAATAATACAAGATTGTAGTTATATAAATTTGAAATAAAATGATACAAAGGCAATTTCATAAGATCTGGTATTACTTTTGTGTTATTTGATTTCATTCTTATATCATTTGGTATCATTCATATGTTATTTGGTGATATTATTGAATCATTCTCATATCATTTAATTTGTATTATTTGATATCATTCTTCATTTTATGTCAATGTCTGATGTGTTAGATAACATGTTAGTGGTGTATTAATTGGTATTAGTAAATTGGACACGTGCGATGCTTGTCTCAACGATGCATATTCAATAATAAGATTGAAAAATATAAATTATGAAATGCTGTTTTTTATTTTTTATTTTGTAACTTTTACAAATATATTTTCAAGTGTAGTATAAAAAGATAGGATTTTATTTGTACTTGATGTCAATTTATTTATTTGAAATAAATTTTTGTAAAGATTATAAAACTAAATGATTAATATTTAATGGTTGCGAAATATTTTTTTAATATTAACATTATTAGTTCATATATTCAACAAATTTTTAAATATATTTATTCTAAGAAATATTAAAGAATCCAATGTAATACGAATTAGGACCTACATGAAGAAATCATGTGATTTATCAGGAAGGAGTTAAAAAGATGTGATATATTATAGATATATCGAGTTTTAAACTTTAAATTAAAGAAATATTTAACTTTATGATCATGAGATATGATAGTAAATAACGTATTATACATAAATTTTTCATCTCTAATCCCTTTTTCTAGGAGTATAGACAATAGACTAAAAATGTAGTTTTACATAGTTAAAAATAAAAAAAACTAAATAATAATAGTGATCTAAAAAAAAAGTGAAATAAAGAATCTAAATAATATAGGAATAAAGAAAAATATAAATAACTTTTTATGAAAATTTAAATGTTCAACACTTTAGGTAATTTTTAACTTTATGAGCATGAGATATGGCAATAAATAGCATATTATATATAAATCTTTATAAAAAAACATGGAAGGATACTGTACTACATTGGATGTTAATTTAGTGTGTCACATGCTATGCTTTTGATATACTTTCAACTCCTATTTCTTTAAAAAAAAAAGTATAGATAATAAACTAAAAACATATGTTACACAATTAAAAATAAAAACTAAATAATAATAATAGTGATGTAAAATAAGAATGGAAAAAAATCTAAATAATATATGGATAAAGAGAAATAGAGGTGATTTTTAATGGAATGTCAAATGTTTAATATTTTAGGTCATTATTTTACATTTATATTTTTCTCCTATAACTTGTGTATAAACACAAATAATTGCATTAAACTTAATGGAACTTCACAAGTTATGTGACAATGAAAGAACCATAAGTCTCATGACATATTATCTTCTAATTCATTATATAATGTGACATTGTTATATATCATACTCTCAATATACTCTTAAGTCAAGTGGCACTTACTTAAGACATTATTAGAGTACAAAATCTCAAGTTAAGTGATACTTTTTTAAGACCGTCAAATATAAAATTGTTACTTTTTAAAGTAGTATAAATAAGATTTATGAAATTCTCACAACCAGTTCACTTGAGTTTAGGGTGTTACTATGTCAATGAATTATATGGAGTGGACCCATTAAAAACCTTCAAATATCTCATCCATCTAAATGTTGTTCTTCTTGATAAACCATAATTCTTTCTAATCAAAATTTATTTTGATTTTAAAACAATTTGGTTCAAGAAAAAATTTAATCAGTTTCATATAAAGTGTTGTTAAACTTGATTCACAACTCTAAATATTATAATAACTCTTATATTAGGAAAGTTATAATTTTTGAGTTTATAAATCTAGGAAAACTTCAATAACATGCTTATTCCCATCTAAACTCCTAAACTACAAGTGGTTTAATTCAAAATCCATTTCATGGATCTTAATGTAAATTATTTAGATTACACTCAATAAAAAATTCAAGGCATTTCAAAAAGTTTAGCTTATTGGGTATATAAATACAAAAAATATCTATTGTAGGTGGAATATTATAGTCTACTCTTGTAGTTGTGAACTTAAAAAAAGAAGAAGGAAAACAACCAACTCCTCTAGAGGGAGCCACACAAAAGTGACATATGCAAGCAGACCATATCTAATCATTATTTAATGATTTTGAAGCACGAATTACTAAGTCTCTACTATGAGTTTCAAAATAAAGGTGCAATCTATGGAACTTTATCTATATCATTTAGATTAATTACACACAAAAATTTAGATCATTCGGAAAATTCTTTTGTATAAATCTATTCATGTATAACTTCAATTAAAATCTATGAGTTAAAATGAGTCATAATTAGCATAACTTAGATTCTTAAATTAAAAGTTTGAGAATCACTTGAAATTTCTTTTACATGTATTTTAGAGAGTATAAATGACATTGAAAGGTTTATATTTTTAATCAAATAATTTGGCATTGGGATATAAAAAATGTCCTCAAATCTCTTAAATAAGGACAATCCTTAATTAAAGTTGATCGTATATATTTATTCAAAATGAAATAAAAATAAAATTAGGCTACAAACTTTGCCATTAAAAACTTGCAAATAAATAATTGATTTTTTATTTAAGAATCTTGGATGGATATTTTGGGTATTTCATTAACGTTTGTTTATACATCCCTGCTCTTCTCATAATATAATAGATAGATACATAGATTCTTACAAGTGAAAAACCTATGATTTGCACAGAGAAAAAACATAACTAAAATAAAATGAAGTTAAACTTAAAAGAATTTAATCACTATAAGTCATAGATTAAAAAATATACTAACTCAAAAATCCTAGAGTAAAAAAAATCATGTCTTGAAAAATCCAAAAGAATTATAACTTATAAGAAGCAAGACATAAAATGAATAATATTGCTTGAGACAATGCCTTGTACTAATATTTACATTGTTGACATTGCATCTTTGACATATAGCAATATTGTCGATTAAATCAACTTTCATATTGTCTATTGTGCATGTTTGATAGCAGAAAGGTACATTAGTATCTATTAAAGTCTATACGTTATGATTTCAAAGCAATATAAAAAAAAAAGCATTGCATTCTTAAATCATTTCATAACAACAAATAATGAGAATAATAAAGTTAACACATAACCCGTAGAAATCTAAAGTGCAGTCTAATAATAAATAATACACAACATCATAATATCTTTACCAATTTTCTGATCTAAAATGCCCCCTCGCCTTATTTATAAATGTTGTACATATGTCATACCTAATCTGAAGATTGATCATCATTCATCACCATGTTTGCAAGCATAAACCAAACATTAATTCTCTTTTGTACATAGGATACTTTGAACATCCATGAAAATAATGTATGCACGTAATAAATAAAATCTAGATAATCTTCAGCCACCACTATCCATAATACGTTTTTTATTCTAGAATCATCTCTTCCTATATTATAACATGTTCATGCTCTATATTCGTGTATCTTATGAATGAAATCATCACGCACATGCACAATGGTAAAGATACACCATCGTTTGTCAAATATTGATTCCTTCCTCTTTAACTATATGTTTAAGAGCTATTTGAAAGTTCCAAAAAAAAGTGGATTACAAGAAACAATCAATGGTATACCTACACTCATTATGTTTGGATCTTTCCTTCTTATTTCACATAGAGTGAAGAAGAAGATCATGCTGCGACAAAAATAATAAACAAAAAAGTTTTGATTTAAAAATAATATTATAATAAAAATTAAAATTTTGATTTAAAATATTTCCTATTTGTCTCCTTCTTACAAAAAACAGTTAACAACAACATCATAATTCTTAAAAAAAACCAAAATAGATTTTTAGAATTAAAGACATAACTATTTCTTGTTCCTCTTTTTCAAAATTATTTTTGAATAAACGTCAAAAGAAAAAAATAAACAATAATTAACAACAACTACTTTGAAAACAACAATATCAAAACAAAAAAAATAAATTTTAGAATAAGAAACATACATATTTTATTGATCATCACCTACTTACAAAAAACATTAATCAACATCATCAAAATAAATAAAAAATAGTAACCAACCATATCAATAACAATATTAAAATTAAGACGACCAAGGTACAATTCTAGATGTCCATTTTGTATGCAAGTGCATAACCTTTGCAAATTAGCAATTATATATAAATTAACATTTAAATAATGAAATACCAAACAACAACAAATTATTTTACAAATACAAGTAGGAAGAACTAATAGTGAAGTCCAAAGAACAAAAAACATACATCAAATTGAAGCTTAAAGGGAAATTTGAGGATAATCATTAAGATGACGAGAAATTTGTTTTTGGATAGAAGTAGTCATTAGAGTATAATCATCAATTTTAACACGTATGTATAGACTTTGAATGAACGATTATAACAATTTGCTACGAGTAGACCGCACTGTGGTCCGTCTACAATTATTATTCTCCTCTGGTGGGTGGTGGCTCTCCCCTAATGTTCTCTATGTCTATTTGCACTTGATAACATTTTCGTAGCAATATATATATGTTGGTGTGTTGGATTAAATCTAGTAATATATTTGAGTCAATATAAAATCAATTAGAGTATTATAAACTAGTTTTTTTATAAGGCTTAGTGTAGTAATCTATTTGGTTTTTTGGGTTGAGCTAATTAGTAATTTAAGTGATGTGGGTCAATATGTGTAAAGGCCATTAGAACATTTTTTCATTTGTTGATGGACTAAATTAAAAATTTGCAATAATATAGACTTTTATATATTGGAGTTATGGTCCCCAAATCCTAAGCTTTTGGTCTCTCTTCTCTCTCACCCCTATTTTGAGAAAGAGTAAGAAAAAGAGGAGCTTAGTGATTTAGAAGACAAGATCTAGGCAAGAGGAGCAAGGAATTTCAGGTTTTCTACATAAATTTAGGTATGTTTCTATATTTACATTTATTCATGATGAATATGACATGAGCAGATCTTAAAATTTTTGATAGATCTTGAAATACATTTTTTAATATAAAATAATTGTGTATTTTTTGAGATCTAAATTTAATAAGTGGTATCAAAGCCTAATCATGTCATTTCATCATTGAATATTGTGTTTTGATGCAAATCATGTTGAAAATCATTAGTTTTCCTTTCTCTTATTATTTTGTGCATGAAAAACCCTAATGTTGTGTTTTTTGTATATTGAAATCATGAATATATAACATTTTAATGATATAGATGTTTGACCGTCGTCAGATCAAACTGTTTCCGCCCCTCCTAAGAGTTGGAATGTCGTTTGAGCGCTTGGGAGGCGCCCCTCCAACGATAATCTGGCCGTCGGAGGTCCTAATGCTGTTGTCTTCCCTCTTACTACGTGTTTTTGCAGTCAGTTAGGGTTTTTTTATTTTCAAGGAGTTCAGATCTAGGTTGGATCCATTTAACTACGCAATTAGTTATTTTGTGATAATTTTGTAATAGCCCTTGCTATTTTTATGATAATCATTTGTTGTATATGATTTATTGGAAAACCCACAGAACTTTATATTTGTGTTTTATTTAATCCTGAGTTTTCTAGAATTTTTCTGTTAAGCCCATGAATTTTGACATTTCTTCCAAAATATCTTTGCATGGTGAACATATTGTTTATGTTAGAGTTAACTTTTACTTTCAATTAATTGAATTTCAGTTACCATGTCTTAATGATTAATAGTTATACTACGAACTTTAGAATCAAATAAATTCATTATTGGTGATCAACAATATATTGTCTTCTATTTAAGAATAGATTGATCAAAACAACATCCTACCAAAGTAGACTCTCTTGCCTAGATTAGTCTATTTGAGATAGATAGATGTAAGTGTATTTGAGATTCATGCGGATAGTAATCTGTAACGCCCCTAATTTCTACAATAATTTAAAATAAATTAAATTATAGGAAATTAATGCTAAACACCAATATCTAAATAACCAGGAACTTGCATGTGCGATTATGAGACTCCAGACTATGTGCATTATGCTAAACTCATTTACTTACCTACACTTGAACCCAAAAATCATGAGAAACAAGCGTGAGTAACAAAAGTCACCTAGCATGCACTCCACGAAAATAGTGAAAAATGAAACTATAATTATTTCCCTTTTAAAACATTTCGCAATCATTTTCTTGGAATCTATCAAAAGCAACTTGGGCCTAACAGGCTAAAAACCACGAAACAAAGCCTTACCAGGCCTAAACCACAAGAAATACAGTCCATGCCGATCATACCAAATAGGCAAAGGCTTTACCAGCCCAAAACACAAGTGAGGCCCTCAATGGCTAAAACCATACACAATGAGTTAGGAAACCTGACGCTAGGTAATCAACTCTGGCCACAAGCAACCATCAAGGTGCACTGCATTGCCACGGTGGCACTACCCTGTGCAGAAGCGACATCGTCTTGCAATCCTCTCGCTTGGAGAACCCTCACAAAGCCAATCTCTCCTAGGAAGGCAATCTTGTCTCTCAGGATGCTAATAGCTATGGGGCACATGTCCCACCTGCATTGGCTACCATTGGGTACGCCTTCTCATGGCGTCCTCTACAAGGTACTCAGGAGGGAGTCTCATACCTCCACACTCGACAACATTCAAGCCTCAGTTCTCAGGACGATAGTTGGAGTATCATACCTCTTTGTCATGCCACAAAACACTTCAACCCGTGGACCATAACCCTAGTCTCAAAACGACAGTCAAGCAATCTCATACCTCCAAGACTCGACAAATCTCTGCCTCAAGTATCTCGACCCCCAAACACTACCTGGGTAATGTGCTCGACCATCTGGCAAGTGTCATCCCACCTCCTGGTCTAGATAGCACAGTCCACGGTCTCTCAGTCTGTACACAAAAAATCAAGAAAACTATTTCCAAAATGGGTAATAACATTTTTTTGAAAACCTTTCTCAAAACCATTTTATATTTTTTAAAAACTCTTCCAAAATCTCCACAAAACCGACGCATCAAGTGTCCCGCAAGCCTATCACTGATGACCCACAATTCCATCTCAAATGGACAGAACAAACTAATCTAGAAAACCCTCAAAAAGTCATTTCATAAAACCAACTGGGCCCTGATTCGACACACCGAATTGGGTCGATCGACCGAACTTGACTTAGGACACTAAAACGGTCGTCCGAAAATCCCTGATTCGGTCGACAAAAAAGAATTTATTGGTCGAACTAGACGTATGGTCAGCACTTAAGCTGTTGGAATGGCAGACCAAAGAGATTTGGTCGATCGAATCAGAACCAGGAGGACCAAAAATGGCATACCAAAATGATTCGGTATGTCGTTTTCTGTGAAACCAGAAAATGACCTAGAACACATGTCCGACTCTTCTCCCAATTAGGAGTGAGGGGCAGACCTACCAAACAATCATGATAAAATCTACATAAACATATGTTGTAGACCCTCGAGTCTACACCAAATCCACTCAAACAAAACCAAAAACCATGCATCATAGCTCATGTAATAAAATCACAAAGTCAGAAGGGTCAAAAGGACCCAAAACACAACCACTGCCATTAATGGCCATAAAGGCCTCATAAATTCACCAAAAATCGTAATAAATTCTAGGAATCAAAATTTACCTAGATTTCATGCATTCCTAGCATTTCTACCATTTTGATACTTTCTACTTCGAGAAGTGAGGTGCGTACCTTAATACGACCTCTAGTGATCTGAGCTCTGACACCGGCCAACCGCTGCACCATCGGCGAGTCGCGACCACTCCAGAGCTTGCTGCATTCCACTGCCAACTCTCGGGCACACCAAAGGGGGAGGAGAAGAACGGAGGAGGAATTGGGGGAGGGAGAGAGTGACGATTAGTGATAAGAGGGAGGGGAAGTGAGTGAGTGGGTGGGGAGAGAGGGAGAGTGATGGTGGAGGGAGGGAGGAAGAGGTGGAGGTGTGCTTGGGAAGGTGGGAATGTGCAGGGAAGAGGAGGAGGATGGAGTCATGTATGGCAGTAGTCACGGCTTAAAAAGCCACGCAGAAGGAGTAGGTGGACGTGTGCATGCCACCAATGCCCCAACTACCAGCCAAGCCAACACTGCACGAGCTCAACCAACTGCCCCACACACACGGGCCCATACACAGACCTACACACACGAGCCCATATACATACCCACACACGGGTCCACAAGCACAGTACCACACGCACAATGGCAACCACGTACAGGAAACATGCGACCAACAGTAGGTTCACGGGATCCAAGTCCAAAACCACAAATTACACAAATAAGCCTCGGGATAGTAACACCTGTCCAAAATAAATTCATTAAAATATAAATAATTACAAAATGAATTTACAGGTGTTAGAGTAAACGACCCGAAGGAAGATTACTATTTGACCAAATATCAAGTACACTTGTGGTAATAAATTTGTGACAATTATATGGTTGTGTCATATGGATAACTAGTCGATCAAACGGAAGACTTGTTATTTAACAATACTAATGGTCAGAATTTGATTACTACAATGAAGAGTACCACTTGCAAGTTGACATTTTTGCCCAAAGTCTAAATGTTGATGTTGCGTTAGGTATCTTAAGATAGGCCCCACCATCAGTTGAATTTATTTGTTGGTTTCTTAATTCTTAAAGATTAAAATGATTGACATTAGACTAATTATTCTTATGGTTTTTAAATTATTTTTGAATTTATTCAGTAAATGCATCTGCCTCCATTAGTGCCAACATAAACTCAATTCCAATGCTTAATGGCATCAATTTCAAATATTGGAAAAAGAATGTCATGATAGTACTTGGGAGCATGGATCTCGATTTAGCCCTTAAGATGAAACACACTGCTACTTTAGAGTCTGAAGTTCGAATGAGGACAAGAAAATTTATGAAAAGTGGGAGCGTTCCAATAGGCTAAGTTTGATGATCATTACGCGCATCATTCCAAAAACCTTTCGGGATATTATGTCCAAAGAGACTACTACTAGAGAGTTTCTCAATGACTTTGAAAAACGATTTGCCAAGAATGAAAAGGCAGAAATTAGTATGCTATTGGCAAATTTGGTTAGTATAAGGTACAAGGTAAAGGGAAATATAAAAGAGTACATTTTTGATATATCTAACATTACTTTAAAACTAAAAGCACTTAAGTTAGAGCTGTCAGAAGACTTACTCTTGCATTTAGTTTTGATCTCTCTTCCTCAGTTTTTCAATCAATTCAAGATCAGTTATAACTGTTAGAAAGAGAAATGAACTCTTAATGAGCTCATTTCTCATTGTGTGCAACAGAAAGAAAGATTAAAGCAAGATAAGATAGAAAGTGTTCATTTGACCTCCACATCTAAGGACAAAGGCAAAAGGAAAGTACAACCCAATGAAGTTGCAGTGGTTTCACCCAAGAAACAATAGAGGTAGATTGAGTTTACTGCCATTTTTGCAAGAAGGGTGGACACAACAAGAATGACTATATCACACATGGCGTGCTAAGAAAGGTACATCTTTTGCTTTGGTTTGTTCTGAATTTAATATTACTTCTATACCTCAACACATTAGGTGGATAGATTCTGGTGCTACTACTCACATAAGCGTGTCTATGTACAGTTGCCTAAGTTCTCAGACACCAAGTAATGATGAAAGATACATCTTTGTGGGTGACAATAATGAAGTTCAAGTGGAAACTATTGCTCATTTTAGATTGTTGTTACAAACAGGTTGTTTCTGGATTTGAAATAGACATTTGTTGTACCGTCTTTTAGGTAGGATTTAATTTCTATTTTTGCATTAGACCAATCTGGTTATTTTTGTCTTGAAATGAATGGAAAATTGAGTCTTTTTAAGAATTCTAATTTTATTGGTATTGGTTCTTCGATAAATAATGACAATTTATATTTGCTTGATACAATAACTTCTTATAATGAATCCTTGCATATTTCATCTCGAGGTACAAAGCGAAAGTCAAGTAAGGATTGTTATAGCATAAGTGTTTAGGACATATTTCTTAACAATGAATTAAAAGGTTTGTGTTAAATGGAATTCTTCCTTGTCTTGACTTAGCAGATTTTGACATTTGCATTGAGTGTATTAAAGGAAAACAAACCAATGTTAGAAAATTAGGTGCCAATAGATGTTCAGATGTCTTAGAACTAATACATACAAACATTTGTGGATCGTTCTCTACGACATATTGGAATGATCGATAATACTTTATTCCGTTCATAGTCGACTATTCATGTTATGGCTATTTATATCTTATTAATGAAAAATCATAGGTCTTGGATGTGTTCAAACAATTTAAGGTTGAAGTTGAAAACCAACTCAACAAAAGAATTAAAGCCATTAGATCTGATTGTAGTGGTGAGTACTACGGTAGATATGATGGATCTGGTGAACAATGTTCGGGCCTGTTTGCCAAGTTTCTGGAAGAATGTGGTATTGTTTCTCAATACACCATGATTGGTTCTCCAACCATGAATAGTATTGCTGAGAGGCGCAATGGAATACTTAAGGACATGGTGAGAAATATGATTAGTTATTCTATCTTACTAGAGTTTCTCTAGGGCAAAACACTTAAGATTGCAACTTATATTTTAAACAGAATACCAACTAAGGCAGTGACTAAAACCCCTATGAATTATGAATTGGGAAGAAATCCAACAGTAGACATCTTCATGTGTGGGGCTATCCAGCTAAGGCTAGGCCTTACAAGCCTAATAAAAACAAACTAGATTCAAGGACCGTTAGTTGCTGCTTTGTTGGATATTATGAAAGGTCTAGGGGCTTCAAGTTTTATGATCCCACTACTAGGTCCTTTCTTGAGACAGGTAAGGCTAGATTTCTTGAGGAAGTAGTGTTTGAGGGAGAAGATAATAGTAGAGACATTGTCTGTGAAGAGGAATTTATTTCTCTTCCTACAGTTACTATTGACGATGATCAGAAATTAATTCTTGACATTGTTCTAGAGGCAAATCCGGAGCAATACCTTGTTGATCATTTTCTCATTCAAGAAGAACAAATTCAATTCTTTCAAGAGCCAATGCCACTTTGGAGGTCCACAATTTCATATGATTATGTCGTATTTATTCAAGAACATCAAGTTGATAATGACTTGATGAATGATGATCCAATCAATATCCATCAAGCAATCAATAGTTTTGATCCTCAAAAGTGGATAAATGCTATGAATGATGAGTATAAATCCATGAAAGATAATGATGTTTGGGATCTTGTCCATTGTTTGAAGGTGCAAAGCTCATTAGTTGCAAATAAATATTTAAGACCAAGAGGGATTCATAGGGTAATATGGAAAGATATGAGACTTGTCTTGTTGCTAAGGGTTTTACTCAAAAGGAAGGTATTGACTATTATGAGACTTTCTCTTTAGTTTCATCGAAAAGCTCTTTTTACATTTTGACCTTGAGCAACACCAAATGGACGTAAGAACGACGTTTCTCAATGGTGACATTGATGAGACGATTTAGATGGTGCAACTAGAACACTTTGTATTAGATGATGCAAAGAAAATGGTTTGCAAATTTAAAAAGTCCATTTATGATTTAAAGCAAGCATCCCATCAATAGTATCACAAATTTCATTAAGTTGTCATCTCGTTCGATTTTAAGGTGAATTTGGTAGATGATTGTGTATACCATAAGTTTAGTGGAAGGAAATGTATTTTTCTGGTCTTATATGTTGATGATATACTTCTTGTCACTAATGATATGAACTTACTTATAGAGATCAAGAAATTTCTCTCAAACAAATTTGAGATGAAAGATTTTAGTGAAGTTTCTTTTGTATTAGGAATCCAAATACTTCAAGATCGTTCTCAAGCTATTCTTGGATTATCTCAAAAGAACTATATTAAAAAAGTCTTTAAACGGTATGGCATGAGTGAGTGTAAGCCAGGAAATACCCCTATGGCTAAGGGAGACAAGTTTAGTCTCAAATAGTTCCCTACGAAGGATTTTGAACATAAGGAACTGTAGAAGATTCCATATGCTTTGGCTGTTGGAAGTCTTATGTATGTTCAGGTTTGTAAATGTCCAGATCATGTTCAGGTTTGTAATCGTCCAGATCTCACATACATTGTTGGCACGTTAGGCAGATACTTAAGCAATCTAGGTATGGATCACTAGAAAGTTGTCAAGTAGGTCATGCAGTATTAGCAAAGAACAAAAGACTCCACACTTATATACAGGAAATCAGATCAGTTGGATCATTGGATATTCTGACTTTGACTTCGCAGATGCCAAAACAATCGTAGATTTTCTTTAGGCTATGTATACTTGCTTGCAAGAGGAGCTATATCTTGGAAAAGTGTCAAGCAGACACTTATAACCCCTTCTATTATGGTAGCTGAGTACATAACATGCTATAACCCATCTAATCATGGAATATGGCTAAGGATTTTGTCATGGGTCTATAGATTGTAGATGGAATTGAAAGACTTCTTAAGTTATGTTTTGACAATAAATCTAACGTGCTATATTCCACTAACAACAAGAGCTCCTCAAAGTCTAAGCATATAGACATTAAGTTCTTAATTGTCAAAGAAAGAATCCAGAATGATTAGTTGTCTATAGAGCATATTGGGACAAACTCCATGATTGTGGATTCACTTACTAAAGGAGTACCACCCATGGTCTTTCATGAGCATGTTGCTCATATGGGTGTTGCACCATTTGATAATGTATCAGTTTAGTAGGAGTTTGTATTTGGATGCTCTATTGTTATAAACGTTGTTTTCTACAGAAATAAGGTTTTGGATTATTTACATTCTGGATATTTATGTTGATCTCACTAAAGTTTAGATCAGTTGGATATCGGCGTGTTTAGATCACTTTGCCTAAATTCCATGCTACACATCCACACTTAATCTACGTTATTGGTTGTATTAGTATTAGTGAGCATTGTGGGTTGAATTATACTTAAAGTAATGAAAACTTCTTTGATTTTATGTTGGTACAATTCATGGACTGAATTGTAAGATGTCTTTGTTAAAATAGCCATTTGGAGTAGCTCATAAAGTTTTAATGCTTTAATCAATAATTTTATGTGTGGCTCACGTGGAAAATTATTGGATTAAATATAGTAATATATTTGAGTCAATATAAAATCAATTAAAGTATTATAAGCTATTTTTTATTAGGCTCATTGTAGTGATCTATTTAGTTTTTTGGGTTGAGCCAATTAGTATCTTAAGTGATGTGGTTTAATATGTGTAGAGGCAATTAGGACGTTTTTAGAGTCATGGTCCCCAAATCTTAAGCCTTTGGTCTCTCTTCTCTCTCACCCCTATATTGAGAAAGAGCAAGAAAAAGAGGAGCTTAGTGGTTTGGAAGATCAGATCTAGGCAAGAGGAGCGAGAAATTATAGGTTTTCTACATGGATTCAGGTATGTTTCCGTATTTACATTTATTCATGATGAATATGATATGAACAACTCTTAAAATTCTTGATTAGATCTTGAAATATACTTTTTAATATAAAATATTTGTGTATTTTTCAAGGTCTAAATTTAACATTATGAACTTGATTTTTTCATCTTTCGACTGCATTCCACCCACGATCATCATCCTTCTTGCTAGCTTTCATCTTCTTCACTTATTCTTCAATTTTTGGAGAAACGGTAGGCACAAATAGTGCTTCTAGATGTACAACTTCTCCTTAATCTTTAATCTAATCCCATCTATTGGATATTTTGGTGGACTTATCTATAATCCTTGGTCCTTAAATTAATTCAATCTCTAATAAATCCACACAAGAACTTCTCACCTATGCCATCTTTATAAATATTAAGTGTTAGGATTGGATGGATGATTAACCACGCAAGCTAGATAAAAAGCACATCAGAAGAGAGTCGTGAGAGGGAGAAAATCATGGAGATTTTTCTCTTGTGATTTTAGGGATCAAAAAGCCACGTGAGGGGTACATCAACTCTCTAATTTTTTTATTGGGATGTCTTCAATTATTGAAATGCATAGTAAATTTTCATATGCATAGTTATTAAGATCCCAATTCCTTCTCTAATTCCTTTTGCTATTCATCAAGAATGATCGAAATACGATTCTCGGTTGTCGCCAAATGATGTTTCCATTGCACATTCACAAGACTTTGCTATGCATGTATGAGATCTACGTCAATCCAATTGATTTCCTATATGGTTAAGTCTCTAGTTAAATCTTTAATTTCCTATAAGAATTTTTGCCTTGATATGGGTTATACCGATCTAGTGTACACTTGGTCGAACTATAAGGTTTTTCCTTACAACATCATGACATTCATTCTTTCTTATTCTTATGGATTTATCATGACATTCATTCTTCCTTTTTCTTATTTGATAGTTCCTTATCTTTCAGTCATAGTTTTTAACCATTGTCATAGTATACTATGGAAGACTAAGGGTGTGTTTGACACCACTTCTAAAGACCTTCTTACTTCATGTCTAAGCCTCTACATGAAATGGGATATGTCGCACTTTAGGTAAAAGTTGGCCTATGGACATATAATTTATCCCATTAGTTGTGCCAAATGCACCCTAAGACATTTAAACTTACGTTCCTTTTCAACTTTGTTTGTATCATGCTTTCACAAAAAGTATTTGGAGCTACTTTAATGTAAGAATAATTATATATTACGCATGAGATCCTCTACAATGTGCCACTGACTATGGTGTAAAACAGTAGGCCGACTAGGCCCATGAAATATAAGCCCAAGTTGGCCCCAAGTGGAGTCAGGACAACTTGGTTTCCTCACAGGAAGAGCCTGGGTAGGGTTAAGGTAGATAGGACCTAAGCCTAGCCCAACCCATAGCCTTTAGAGAAATTGAGTGTGGCCAAGCCCATTTACTTTTAAAAAAGATAGATTTAAATAAAAAAACATTTAATTAACAACTTAAAAATTTTATTAAAAAAAGTTAAATAAAAAATTACATGAATAATGTTACATAAACATAATAACAGTGTTACAAAGTTTAGTTAATAATGTTATATAAACAATTACACAACCAAGTCGAGGCAACTTGTGCTCAAGCTTGGGACTGAAATCCTCAACCTAGCTTGACCTATGTACTATTCATAGGCCAGGTTATATCGACTTGCAAACTAGATAGCTTAGGCCAAACCCAAGCCCATAATAACTTGGGTTGACAAGTTGGGCCAGGCACGAGCCTATGCTAGTTAGGTTTAACGACTTGAGTTGTTACTACTAAGTCCATTAGCCAAATTAAAATTAAACATAAATAAATACTTAATTTTATAGAATAATTAGGGACTAACTAAAGACATCTAGACTACCAGGAACTTGTAGTGTGTGGTTAGTGACCTTGACTATGTACACTAGAGTAACATGCTGTGACCATGCAGGTGGGACCCTGCATGGCTCTCCTAGGTGTGTGGAAGAACACAAGGAGTCCCGATATGGTCACGACGAAGATGGTGAATCCAAAGAAGAAGACTGGGCTTGGAAACACCAAGGAAAGATAAGAAAAGGATAAGGAAAGGAGTCGCCACCTAGTCTTTTAATGGAAAGACGAGGAAAACCAAACACAAAGGAAAAAAAAACCAAGGCAAAGAAAACATATGCATGCTCCATGCCTAATGAATGCAACACTTGGCTATTGCGGGCCAGAGAAAGGGTAAGGATTCTTGTTATGCATGGGGAAAGAGTTAGGCACTCCCATGCGCCCGAGAAACTCAGTCTGTCTAGGTTTCCTGCTTGCTAATGGTCCATTGTGTGTATGCTTGCCTATTCTGAGTGCACATGCTAATATGGCTGGAAAACATGCCAAATCAAAGAAATGAATAAAAGGGAAAAAAATAATAAGGAAAATAATCCGAGGGACAATGTAGGCATTGAGAATGCCACCTTACTGTATGTCCATGGGCGATGAGGAAAATCGTGAAAATCGAGAACACTTGGAAAGTGTCACGTAAATCAGTGGAAACTTGAAGAAATTCGAGAAAATTAAATTGGGGAAAATAATTCTCATTCGGGTCTGTGTCGGCATTGTTAAGCCTATTAATGTACGCCCTCGGGCGATGGAAAACCAAATCAAATCAAAATCGTAAAAGTTGGAAGAAATCCAGGAAACGATGGGAAAAATCAAGTTTGAAATGAGTTAGAAATGTGTGCATGATGCCAAAAAAAAGGCATGAGAAAATATGCATGAAATAGGAAACAAAATGTACAAAATGCATGTGTGAGTGGGAAATGTAAATTCTAGGGGTTTTTGTGCAAAATTTCCAAATTCTTAATGAAGACTGAAATTTTGTGGTTAAACCACGAAAAATACATAGGAAAACACATTTTATGTAATTTTGAAGAAATCTTAGGTCAAATGTGCAAAATTGTGCATTTTTGGTCAAATTAAAGATTCCTAGGGTTCAATATGCAATTTTGTTAGTAAAACATGCAATTTTGAAGAAATTCAGGGTTAAATGTGTAAGAAAAAGAGTTTATGCTCGAAAACAGGATGTTTAGGGACTATTTTGTAATTTTACCCTAGAAAATTTACTTTTAATGTGAAATCAATGAAATTCAGGGGCTAAAATGCAAGTTTTGAACACATCTGAGTATATATTTAAATTCCCAAGGTTTAATTTACAATTATGTCATAAAAATATGCATTCAAAACAGTTTTAGTAAAGCTCAAAATTTTTTATGCAAAATACTAGACTTAAAATGTATGGAAAGAAACTCTGAGGGTCTATATCAAAATTTTAAGCCTGGAAAACATTAATACAGATTTACAGGGGGTCCTTTGCAATTTCCCAAAACAAATATTATTAAAAAGAATTAAAAAATTATTGTAGGGACCTAAATGCAAGAAATAAGGACCTGAATGTAAGAAAAAGAAAAGATTAGAAGCTTTGTTAAAAGAAAACTATTTTTCTTATTTTTTTATGAAAAAAGAAACAACGACCTTCGACGACGGAACCCTGCCGTCGACAATTGATGCTTGATCATGCATCAAACTCCACTGGGAGCAAGAGGAGAGGTAGATGAAGAGATCCATCGGTTTGGATCAGAGGCTCGATGGCTGGAATTGGACCCCACCTCCCGCGCCATCGACACGACTTCGGCGACGACGAGGAGGAAGAAGGTGGTTCCAGAGGCTACAGCGCGGCAGCCCAAGACTTCAGGAAGCTTGGGAGAATGGAGAGGATGATTTTCCATCATCCAAGAGCAAGGATGGGGCTTTTCCTCTTCCACTCGATCGAGCTTCATCGGCGTTCCGGCGACAGTGGTTATAGGGGAGAATCGGGGCTAATTCGAGAACTTGGTGGCTTTGGAAGCTTGGGGGAGATCAGAGGATCGTGTCCTGATGCTCGGGGATGCACGGCGAGGCTGGAGGCACCCAATCGAGTTCTGCTACCAGTCGTCTTCTCCAGCGATGGCGACAGAGCCCGATTCCGGCGAGCGGCTCCTAGAAGCTTGCTGGGGGTGTTCCATGGCATCCTGAAGATCGGAGAAGCAGGTGAAGAACCATGGGGAGAGGATCAAGCACATTGCGGCACAAATCGATCACTGGATTCTGGCCAGGAAAACCCCTTCACACTGCTGGAATCGGTTGGAGAAGAAAATGGAAGACCTAGGAGACCATTTTGGAAGAAAATTGAGGTTAGTGGAGGACATTTTTGCGAGGACAGTGGTGATGGTCGCCAGAGGTCGTTGGAGCTTGCTGGTGGTGGCCTGAAGCTGGAATTCTTCCCCTCCTCGAGCTTCCTCTTTGATCGTGGACCTCCTTGGTTGCTTTGGTTGAGAGAAAATAGCTTGGTGGCTCTCCTTTTGATTTTTCCATGTTTTTTTCTCACCTTTTTCTCCCCCTCTTTTTCCTTGCAAATGGAGGGATATTTATAGGCTTGCAATGGCTTGGTAGGTTGTTATAAGTGGTTATGGTTAGTTATAGGTTGTTATGGTAGAGTGGGAAGTAGTTAGTGTTGTTATGGTGAAGTGGGGAGTAGTTAGGGTAGTTATGGTGAAGTGGAAAGTAGTTAGGGTTGTTATGGTGGAGTGGGAAGTTGTATTAAGTTGTTAGGACCTTTGATTAGGGTTTAGGATTCGATTTGGGGTTTTAATTAGGGTTTTGATTAGTTTTAGATTTTGGATTTGATCTAGGTTGGCTTGAGGGTTTTGAACTAGGGTTTTGGATTAGCTTTGGATTTTGAATTTTGATTTAAGTGGATTTTAGGATTTTTGAGTTAATTTTAGCGTTTTGAGTTAGTTTTAGGGTTTAGTGCTAGGGTTTAGGTCTAGGGTTAGGGTTTTGCATTTGATTTCAGTGGATTTTAGGATTTTGAGTTAATTTTAGGGTTTTCAGTTAGTTTTAGGGTTCAATGCTGGAGTTTAGGTCTAGGATTAAGGTTTTGAATTTGATTTAAGTGGATTTTAAGATTTTGAGTTTAGTTTTAGGGTTTTGGTCTAGTGTTAGGGTTTTGAACTTGATTTAAGTGGATTTTAGGGTTTTGAGTTAGTTTTAGGGTTTTGAGTTAGTTTTAGGGTCTAGTGCTGGGGTTTAGGTCTAGGGTTAGGGTTTGCAAGCATTTGGGGTGTCTACAGATGTCTCTCCTTGAGCAAGGTCGGATGATAAATGGGACAAAGACCGATGCTCAGGGTTGACAAAGACACCCCACCCCTCTTACAAGGAAAAAGGAAAAAAAGGTGGAAATCACTGCCTATGGTACTCTGGACAATGTAACGGTTGTCAACTGGGTAGTTCAGGCCACCAACCAAGAGAATGGGGCATGACAGGATTCCAGACCCGCCGACCAATGGGATAGACACCTTGATTGGCGTTCAACGGGTAGTCTAGTGTACTGGTCCACAGAAGGAGGTTGGCGTACTTCGTCCGGAGCACGACCAAAGGGGGCGCCACCGATACCAAACTCTTTGAGCAAGGATCGATTGTGGCATGGTAGGTTTCAGACCTACCGATTGGACAGAATGTGGTAAGTTTCGGACTTATCGACCAAAGGAAGAATGGCAAGTTTCAGACTTACCGACCAAAGGGAGAATGGTAAGTTTCAGACTGACCGACCAAAGGGAGAATGGTAAGTTTTGGACTTACTAACCAAAGGGAGAATGGTAAGTTTCAGACTTATCGACCAAAGGGAGAATGGTAAGTTTCGGGCTTACTGACCGAGAATGGCGAATTGACGGATGCCGACTGGATAGTTCGAGATATCAGCCCACTGGTAAGGGCATGGCCGGATATTGGACTTGTCAGCCGAAGAGGAAGACTTACCTAGCGGGACAAGCTCTAGTCCTCGCACGAGGCCTAGAAGAAGATGAAAGCAAGACTTGGTCGATTAGAACAAGTCCAGTAGAGAAGATGTTGCTGAGATTCGTCCTTTTGGAGGTCTAGATGGGAACAAGACTTGCTCGAGTAGGGCAAGTCTAACAGAGTAGTATGGATTTCGCCATACCTGGTACAGAAGTTTGTGAAGACTTCATTTGTCCAGGCCTAGGCAATAAAACGAGATTCTTGATTATTATCTGGGTGGTCCCTAGCGCCAAGTTGACAGGCAGATGAAAGCAACAGTTTGAACTTGCTAAGCACATGTTGTCGAAATGGCGAGTTCTATTCCACATCAATCAAAGAAGCTGGCCAGAAGTGTTCCACTAAATTTTGTTACAATAGTCAATGAAGTGATTACATGCATTTCAACTTGTAATAAACCAGTAGCATAACGTGAATGTCAAGAATTTGCATCATCTCTGGATCTCTTTGAGCTTGATGCTTTGGTAAAGAGCGTATGGCTCGGAACCACACTGCAAATTGGCCAGGCTTCTTCGACTTCGACTTCGTAATCTGTTGTGCAACCTTTCTCCTCTATGACTGTGAGATCCTTTGATCGTATGGAGCCACTAAGCAGGCAAGATAGCTCCTTAGTCATAGTGTAAGAGCTCAGGGGGTACTCCTGTAACCAGGCTGGCATTTGCCCCTGAACACGAGAATCCTGCTGATAGCCAAACTGCAGCATCACATGGACTGGGTGATATTCCACTCCACCAGTTAGCCCTTGCAAGATGATAAGTTGCATGTCGGCTGTGTTGAAGAAGGCCTCAAAGTTATGAGAAGCCTAAGGAATGATGCACCAAATGACTTTGTCTTCTGTCAAGCTTTCTAACCGCGCATACTCCTTCCGCATCGAGGTGAGTGTGCGTGCATGACCGCTTTGACAGTAAGATTTGAAGGCCGACCGTTGCAGGCGTAAGACTTCTACACCTAGATGTGTAGCCAACCATAGCTGTACAAAATCTCCACAGTCGTAAAAGTGCCGGTAGTGATGTAGTGACCAGTCTAGAGCTCGGTAAGTTTCTGCGAAGATAACTGGGGCCAAGTCTATCCAACGGGTAACCATCATCGAGGAAATCTTGGCGACCTCAATGTTTACGACTGTCCAACCATGTTCGAAAATCAACTCCCCTAAGAAGCGGGTAACAAAGCCTTTCAACCATAGCTCATCGCCCAGGGAAATGCACATCCCGGTCACCTTACCAAAGTAAGCCAGCTGTAGCATAAGAGAATGTCCTTCTGAACAGATAAGCTGACGACCACAATCGCTGGTTGACAGGTTGGTCAGTTCACTCAGGACTGAGGAATATCCATCGCGCTGCATAAACACGGTGGGTCCTAGGAACTTCTGTAGGCAGCAAACTTTGTGGACCTCCTCCAAAGTTGGGGTCAATTCGATTCTCCCAAAGTGGAATACATGATAAGCTGGCTTTCAGAACCGAGTAGCTGCACACAGGAAGTATCGAGAAACCTCCACCTTCGTGATATCCAAAGGCTTTGAGGAGATTCCCCAAGTCCACAGTTTGTCGCGATCACTTTCTGTTAACAGCCCGATCCATGCTTGGAGAACATCTGAGCAGTGTGCAGGCACAACCATCATAGGGAAACCCATGAACTATAAAGTGGTTCAGCTTCTCCTGACTTAGACCACACAAGAAAGGGCAAACGATCTTCTGCAAAACATGCTCAAAACACTGGTTTAGAAATAGGTTTGAACTTTGTTTCATTCAGCAACACTTTGTAAGTCTAAAGCAGACAGATAAAAGATGCAGCGCAAATGGTATTGAAAAAAATCAGAGATATTGGCCCAAAGCTGAATGTTACAACAAACTAAGCAAGGAGTTGCTGAATAGACTAAATCTTGTGCATAGCCCTTGGGGAAGGTCCTGATTACCAACCGGTTTTGACCAAGTACCCAAGTAATGAGATATAGCCATCAAACCTTGAGGATTGGGATTGTTCGATGACTGTGCCCTCATAAGGCACTTAAGAAGCCAAATGAGATAGCTAGAGTGCCTCATGGTAGATTACAGGGATCATCAACCTGTAAAGCAGCTAACATGCCCCTGGTCGAGCATTAGCTTAGTGTGACTAACCATAGGATAACGGACATGTCCCTGGTCGAGCATTGGCTCAATGTGACTAACCATAGGACAACTGACATGCCCCTGGTTTGAGATGGATGACTCTTAACCAATCAGAGCAGCTTGCATGCCCCTGGTCGAGTACTGGTTCAGTGTGTCTAACCATAGGATAGTTGACATGCCCTTGGTTTGACATAAATGGCCCTAACCAATAAGAGTAGCTTGCATGCCCCTAGTTTAGGCAATGTCCTCCTGATCCTCTTAGACTGAAAGCTGCCATCGCTCCTCAACTAAGAGAACTAGATTGGACTCTGTGATGCTTTTAAGATAATGTTTGTGGAAAGAAGCACATGCATGTTGAATGATTTGTGGGATCTTATTAGCGCCCTCAGCATTGGGATGCTTATCGCCAAGTATACAAGGGAATGGTAGCTCTAAACCTCACAAGATTCTATCCAAGCCCCTAGTTTTTGGGTGGCTCTCTAGAAATGCGATATCGTGTCCTGGGCTCCATTCCAAATCCCACTGAACCATACCCCTATTTTTTATTTTATTTTCTTTGTTCTTTCTCCCTCATAGGCATGTGGGTTAACCTTATCCCTGGCTTGGAGGTAATAGGTACCTGGTCTATGGTGGGGAGCTGCTGCTGTTTAAAGGGTTGGCTAGGCCCTTGTTGGGAACATGTTTTCCAAGTATTCACTCTGACTCCTCTCCAAGATAAATTGGAGAGACAGTGCTACCCATCATGCCTCTCTCTTTAGGGTTGACTTCTATCTGCGACTTCTGTCTTCTAATTCTTTTATGCCCTTTCCCAGATTAATGTTTTTTATTTTATTTCTCACACTCTCATTCTCGCCCCTAACATGTTTTCTCCCTTTGGGAGGTGTAGGGTCATTGAGCGGCTTGGATACTTCGTCCAATTCACAATGAGGCACCCTCACTTGCTAGGTTACCTGAATAGTATTTACCTGAGGAGGTGCTACGCATTCCCAACATTGGCAGACTTATTCCACGTATCATCACCGAGCTAAGATCCATGCATGTGATAATGAGAGCAATTATCTGCCTATATACGTGTATACTGAATGGGAGTTAGTATGTGTTGTAATGCAAGGCTACATGGATGTAGAAGAACATTGATGAAATGAATTCATGCATGCATGGAGAAAAATGTTAGTGTCGCAGAGTCAGGAAACACTGTTTTTGATAACTGATAGTACTTTTTTAGGTAGCATGAATTAACTGGCTTCGACTGTTCAACGCAGTCCATGTCTTCTAGGATTACTGCTCCTCCAGAGAAGACTTGTTTGACCACGAATGGTCCGCGTCAATTGGGTCTGAACTTGCCACGGCTATCAGGGAGATGTATAGCTCGCAAGACCATGTCCCCTGGCGAAAAGCTTCTAGGTTGGACCTTCTTCTGATAAGCTTTGGCCATGTGTTTCTGATAGCATTGCGCATGATGCATAGCTTGAAATTGATGCTCATCTATCAAGTTCAATTGAACAAGGCAGTCCTCAATCCACTCTGCCTCTTCTAGCTCTGCTTATTTCAGGACTCTGAGCGATGGTATCTCCACCTCTATTGGTAGGACTACTTCCATACCATATACTAGAGAATATGAAGTTGCTCCAGTTGAAGTTTGGACTAATTGTAGACACCCCGATTTTGAGGTGACTCATTGATAAGATTCCAGATGTTTCTTTGGATGGGGCTGAACCTTGAACCAACCCAAACCCATAGCAAGCCCCCAGCCCAATTAGAAAACTAGACCAGTAGGGGAGAGCACTTAGCTAGCACACCTACCTAGAGCACCTAGCTAGCACACTTATCTATCACACCTAGCTAGCATACATAGCTAGCACACCTAGCTAGCACACCTAGCTAGCACACTTACCTAGCACACCTAGCTAGCACACCTCCCTAGCACACGTAAGTGGCGCACATAGCAGGCGCACACCACTTCGCAGGCTGCGGGCTGCTGGCTTTCCACCTCCCATGGCTGTTACCTCTAGCAACGAATATGCCATGGAATCTTCCAGGCTTTTCGTCTGCGAGGCTCTCCCCATTCCCATGAGTTACCCATGAGAAAATCCTAT
>JAMKQA010007590.1:0-41156 GCA_024699735.1 Posidonia australis | reverse complement strand
CTAAATGGGCTCAAATAGGCTTGCATGAAGTCCAATAGGCTTGAAATGGTGTAATGGGCCCAAATGGGCTCAATCAGGGTTTAGTGGGCCTAAGTGGGCTCAACCAAGGTTCAAGCTCTGCCACTAGATCCTCATCCTACAAAATTGGAAATTTGGGGTGTCTACACCACCACTGACGGCCCACAATCCCTTGCAATGGGACAAAACACAACAATCCAGAAAGCCCTTGGAAAACACATTTTATAAATACATTTGGGCCTAGAATCGGCATGCCGAAAAACAGGTCTGGTATGCCGAAAATCCCTGGTTCGGTAGACCAATCTGGATCGATCGACCGAATCAGGTCAACGGTCAACACTCAGGCCAAATTCGGTATATCGAAAACTAGTTCGGTCCACCGAAATCTCCTAATTCAGGTGACTGTCCAAAATCGAACGACCGAATTTTGACCAGAGGACCTAATCTGATAGAAAAACGGCATACCAAAATGATTTGATATGCCGAATTCTGTGAAAAACAGAAAACAACTCAAACCCTACAGTCCAAAATCGCCCCAACTGGGACCTCCGATCAGACCTGCTAAATAAGCACCAAAAATCTTGCATAAAACATAAGATGTAGACCCTCGAGTCTACTCCAAATCACAACAAACAAAACTAAAATACATTCACCTTGCATCAAGATATAAAATCACAAAGGTAGAACAGTCGAAACGACCCAAAACACAATCACCAGCATAAATGCCCATAAATGCCACAATAAATTCTCAAAAATTCTAAAACATTAAATTTAACCTAGATTACATGCATCCTAGGCATTTCTACCATTTTACATGATTTCTACACATTAAAATGGGGTTACGTACCTGAAACTGCGCTCCGGCGATCTCCGTCTGACTCCGGCGAACATCAACGACCCCGCACGACCACAGCCGCACTACTACCTCAGGGTCGTCACTCCGGAGCTCCCCAGGCTGCCACGAGCCACCACAGCTTCTCTCCCTCTCTCTCTCTCTCAATCGGCCTGTGAACAAAAGAAGAAACAGGGGACGTAGGGGGAAACGGGTGGAAGGATAAAGGGGTGGAGAAGGAGGTGTGGGGAGGAAGGAAAGGGAAAGGAAGGTGGGGAAGGAGGGATGCACGCCCACGGAGGAGGAGGAAAGAAGAAGAAAGATGGAGAAAATGGCGAAGAGCGGCAGGGGAGTGTGGTGTGGCTTATAAAGCATGTGCACGCAGTAGCTAGGAGCGTGCTTACCTGCACATCTCAGCCACCGTCACACCGCACGAGCACACCGGCCACTCCACCCAACCACCAGCCACAGCAATTGGCCCACGACGTGGACCCCACACAAACCCCACACCTGGGCCCCACACGCACAGTGCCAACCACGCATAGGGACACGTAAATAGAAGTTGGCCCATGAGGCCCACGCCCAAAAGCACAAAACCACACAACGAGCCTTGGAACAGTAACACCCGTCTAGAAATAAAATTCATAAAAATGTAAATAATTATAAAATGAATTTTACAAGTGTTACACGGGCCATCCGATTAGCCACAAGAAAAGATCCTATAATCAACACACTATAACCATAATAATAACAAGAAATAGTGCTAATTACACATAGGATCTATTATTATAGGACAGGACTTAACTAATGCAGTCGCGCTAGTTCTCACCTTCTAGCACATCTCCAGACGGACCAGCATCTAGGGCAGCAACGGAGAATACTCTCCCCTTAGTAGGCTGACGTGGCGCATCTCCTGTTGGCTTCGGTTGACTGGGACAGTCCTTCTAGTAATGCCGGGACTTCCCACAGTTGTAGCATACTACACTGTCTAAGTTCATCTGCCTGTGCCAACACTATGTCGCTACATGCTCCTTCTTGCCACAGACATGGCACGGTCCCACTTGTGGGCCGCTGCTGGACCTTGTGTGGCTGAAACCCATACTCTCTTCTCTACCAGATGTAGGTCGTTGCTTCCGCTTCTTCCCAGAGCTGCCAGTACTCCCAGAACTTGGCGCTCCAGTCACTGACGGTCGAGAAACGAAGGGTTGAGAGACAGACTTCCTCCCCTTTTCCTTCTTGGGGTACTCCTCCTGGAACAACCTACAATCATCCTCATAGCGGCTTGCAAGCTTAACAGCATCCGCTAAGGTCTGGCATCTGAAGCCAATAACTCTCGATCTCAGCACAGGGTTCAACCCTTCCACGAACCTCTTGACTCTATTCTTCTCAGAAATTACAGCTTGAGAGTACTGCTCTAGCCGAAGGAAGGACGACTCATATTCTACCACAGTCTGGCTCCCCTGCTTCAGATTCCTGATTTCTCTGTCTAACTTATCCCTCTCATGCTCAGGAAAAAATCTCTCATAGAATGCCTCTCGGAATTGTTCCCAAGAGATTATCAGTAGGTCCACATTTGGAAATATGGTGTGGTGCACTGTCCACCACCACTGATCCGCAGCACCCTTGAGCTGAAATACCACGATCCGGACTTACTTCTCTGCTGGACACTCGATCCCCTCTAGGATCTTCTCCACCTCCAAAAACCAAGCCTTACACTCCTCTTGTGTGTTGCACCCATCAAAAGTCAGCTCGCCAAGTTGGTGGAACTGCTTGATTCATGGGTCACCCTTCGCCTCATCCCGACTGCTGCTGCCAAAGGACTGGGTGAAACCCCGCATCATCTCGCCAAACTCTCGTCTCATACCTCTCCATGCACTACCCTCTCCCGTCTCGGAGTCTGGTACAGGGGCCTTGCCACGACTGTGGCCTCAGCAAGATATCTTCCTGCCAGCACAACAAAACACAACAACCAAAAATTTAGGTGCACGACTCTCTCTTGTGCAATCCTAGAGAGCCACTAGATCGAACATCACCAAGCCGGTGCACTAAGTGTAACCTTAGTTCTGATACCACTCTATAACGCCCCGAACCCAGGCACGTTACATAAATCATAGTATCATAAGCAAAATTACACTAATTACAGTAAAATTAAATAACTGTAACTAAGGCTCACCACCAGGAAACAATATGCGGCTAGAAGCTCCGACTCCGGCACCGGCAGAAGCACTAATACCACCCCAGGACCAAGTTTCAGTTATGGTCTTGTACGAGACAGATAGAAGGGATGCTAGACCATTGGAGTTAATCTCTTGTCAGCGGGGAGGCGGGTCTAGTTGGTATTGGCAGTATAAGCCTCACTTGGAGGGTGAGGATCAAAATCTTGAATCAAGCACGAGTAGGATAGGCAACAGTAGTCTCACCAACCTACAGTAAAGCAGCCGCCAGCAGGCAGAATCTAGTACAGCCAACAAAAAAAAAGAAAGTGCCAAAAAAATAAAAAATCAAAATCCAAAAACAAAAAAAAGGAGGCATCAACATCAGAGGCAGGGACTCCTGGTTCCTCAGATCATCCAGACAGGGAAGCAGAAAAAGTAGCACAATGCCGATACTAGAGCACGAAGGTCACTGTGACAGTCCTTAAGCGCCATCAAGTCGCAGAATCAGAAGAGGTCTTCTCAGTTGACATAACAGACTCAACATTTGAAAAAGAAATCTTGTCAGAGCTAATTGCTAATGAAGAAGAGGATGAGGTCCATGGAGTAGATTATGAAGATGAGCCATCACAAACCCCCTTCTATGATAATGATTTGGAAGGCTCGAACCTTCATGTAGAGGAGGAGACGGAGCTTATCAATATCGGCACGGCAGAGGAAATTAAAGAAACACGCATCAGTGCCAGTTTATCACCACAAGCAAAAGCGGAGTTTATGGCTTTTCTAAAAGAATATGTAGATGTCTTTGCATGGAGCTATGATCACATGGTGGGACTAGACATTGAAGTGGTAGTTCATACATTGCCACTAATACCCAATTCAAAGGCAGTCAAACAGAAGCTCCGTAGATGGCAACCCCAAAGGCTTTTAAAGCTTAAAGAGGAGATTATGAAACAGCATAAAGTCAACTTCCTCAAGGTCGTGTTGTATCCTAAATGGCTCGCCAACGTGGTGCCTGTACTGAAAAAGGATGGACGGGTTCGCATGTACATCGATTATCGAGATCTCAACAAAGCGAGTCCCAAAGATCATTTCCCACTCCCTCACATTGACATTTTGGTAGACAACACTGCAGGGCATAAGATGTTGTCATTTATGGATGGGTTTTACGGATACAACCAGATCAAAATGGCCAAGGAAGATATGGAGAAGACATCTTTCATTACTCCATGGGGAGTCTTCTGTTATAGAGTGATGCCATTCGGGTTGAAGAATGCAAGTGCAACATACCAAAGGGTCACGACAACTTTATTCCACGATCTTATGCATCAAGAGGTTGAAGTATATGTGGATGACATGATTACCAAATCTAAAGAGCCTGAGGACCATCTCTCCTGTCAGAGAAGGTTGTTTGAATGCCTGCGAAAGTATAAGCTCCGCCTGAACCCCAACAAATGTGTATTTGGGGTATCCTCTGGAAAGCTACTGCGTTACATCATCAGTTAGAGGGAAATTGAAGTGGACCCCCACAAAGCCAGGGCTATTGTTGATATGCCTCCCCCAACCACCGAGAAAGAGATTCGCGGCTTATTAGGCCGACTACAATATATCAGCAGGTTCATTACACAGCTTACACCTATATGTGAACCCATATTCAAGCTACTAAGGAAGAACACCTAGACTTGCTGAAATGATGAATGACAAGAGGCCTTCGATAAAATCAAGCAACTTCTGGTAAAGCCCCTAGTTTTAGTTCCCCCTACACCAGGGCGCCCTCTGCTGCTATATCTCTCTACTACACAGTATTCAATGGGCGCAGTTCTAGGTCAGCACGATGAATCTGGGCGTAAAGAGAAGGCTATCTACTACCTCAGCAAAAAATTCAATGACTACGAGGTCAAATACAGCCCAATAGAGAATGTCTGCTTATCCCTTGTGTGGGCCACACAGTGCCTCCGACATTATATGATGGCATATTCGGTATTGTTGTTGTGTCAACATGACCCTATCAAATATCTGTTCCAGAAGCCAGCTTTGGTGGGTAGATGTGTCAAATGGCAGGTGATGTTATCCCAATATGATATCACCTTTGTCACACAAAAATCCATGAAGGGACAAGCCATGGTAGATCACTTGGCCGACTTGCCTTCGCCAGAATATCAACCATTGCAGACTCAGTTCCCAGATGAAGACATATTGTTCGCAATGGGCGAGGAGGAAATAAAAGGACCTCAGAATGAGCATTAGTGGTGTCTGTACTTCGATGGTGCAGTCAATAAACGAGGAAGAGGCATCGGTGCAGTTCTGGCTACACCACAGGGGCAGTTTATTCCCTTTGCGAGGAAGCTGACATTTGAATGCACCAATAATGAAGTTGAATATGAGGCCTGTATTTTGGGCTTACAAGTGGCAAGGGACCAAGGCGCCCGAGAACTCCACGTATATGGCGACGCAATGCTGGTCATTTCGCAAGTCAATGGTGACTGGAAGACAAAAGACTAGAAGCTCGTACTATATCATGAACATTTGCTGAAATTAACTGAAGAATTTGAAGATGTCAAATTTTCCTTCATGAACGAGCCAAGAATGCATATGCAGAAGCTTTGGCAACTCTGGCATCATGTTTATCACTCCTAGAGGCACGGGCTATAGACATTTCAATCACATGCATTGAACAGCCAGCTCATTGTATGCATATCCAAGAGGCACCATCATCTGCTGAACTGCCTTGGTATAGTGATGTTAAAGCTTTTCTGGAGTCTGGCAGTTTCCCTCCTAGCATTTCTACTTCAGATAAGAAGACCTTGACACGGTTAGCATCAAAATATGTGCTCGGTGCCGGGCAACTATATAGAAGGTCTTATAACCAGATGCTTCTCAGGTGTGTAGATAAAAAGGAGGCTGATATGCCAATGTTGAAAGTCCACGTAGGCACCTGCGGCCCACATATGAATGGGGTTCTCCTAGCCAAGAAATTTATGTTGCAGGGGTATTTCTGGTCCACTATGGAAACAGACTGTTGCCAGTTTGTCAGAAGATGCCATAACTACCAGATACACGGCAATTTCATACATGCTGCCCCGCAACAATTACATAGCATGTCATCACCCTAGCCATTTTCTACTTGGGGAATTGATGTTATCGAGGCCATTCATCCTGCTGCATCCAATGGGCACCGTTACATTCTTCTAGCTATCGATTATTTCACAAAATGGGTCGAGGCGGCATCATACAAGACAGTCACAGCAGCTGTTACAGAAAAATTCATCAAGAATAATATTGTCGCCAGATATGGGGTTCCATATGCTATCATTTCAAATAACAGAACTAATTTCATAGCAAAAAAGATTGAGGATTTTCTCCAATATTTCAAGATCAAGCATCACAGATCCTCCCCTTATCGACCGCAGATGAATGGGGCAGTAGAGTCGGCTAATAAGAATCTGGTGAAAATCTTGAAGAAGATGGCTAAAACTCACAAAGATTGGCATGAAAAACTACCTTATGCATTATGGGCCTACAGAACCTCCGTCCAGACTTCAACAGGAGCAACACCTTACTCTTTGGTGTAGGGCATTGAGGCGGTCCTTCCCTTTGAAGTCGAGATTCCTTCGTTAAGGATCTTGAAGGAGGCAGAATTAGAAGAGGCGGAGTGGATAAAAGATTGCTATGTTCAGCTAGATTTGATTGATGAACACAGATTACAAGCTCTGCATCATGCCCAATGCTACTAGAAGAGGGTGGCCCGAGCCTATCAAAAGAATGTCTGTCCTAGAAGCTTTGAACCAGGAGACTTGGTTTTGCGTGCCATTCATTTGCCTGATGCACGGGGAAAATTTAGGCCTAACTGGCACGTACCCTTTGTGGTTAGGGAGGCCCTGTTGGGGGTGCAATCATTCTTGAAGGCATGGACCATAGAGAGCAGTCAGAGCCTGTCAATGATTCCTACCTAAAGAAGTACTACCAGTGACTCCTAGTCGATCCCAAGCCTTGCACCGTGAGCCATTGCATTTTCATGTTTCTTTTTGCCTACAAATATTTTAGATTATTGTATCCTAGCATAACATGAATAATCTCCTACACTTTTTGCACAGCATCATCATTGCCCGATGAGGAAAATCGGAAGCCTGCCTGCGTAAGATGTGTCCAGTCCTCCTCATGTGTTACAACCCTAGAAACTTAGGGTGTGAAGGAGAGATTATTCAGAGAAATGGACAAAATGTACAAATCCCCACGGGACCTATATCTTCAGAGGGAGTAAAAAATGTTAGGCCTAGAGAGAATGTGAGCAATAAAGAAACAAACATAGACCTTAGAGCACAAAAAGAAAATAAAAAGACAGAAGTAGTAGACAAAAGCTAAGCTCCACTGAGAGAGGCATGTGAGACAACCTTACTCCTACCATATAGCTTGGAGAGGAGTTGAAGCATGCACCTACCAAGCCCACATGATCAAAGGGACTAGCCACCCCTTTAGCACAAAGGAAATAGCAGCTACTCCTCAGCCTAGGTGTATTTTACCTCCAAGCAGGAATAGTGTAAGTCAACATGCCTTTGTGGGAGAAGAAAGAAATATGAATATTTAAAAAGTAGATGTAGGGCCCCAAGAATTTGGCATGAAGCCCATAATATCTGAAGGAGAGCCACAAATAAACCTAAGTGTTTAGGTTAGTGCCACATGAGTCGAGGACAGTGTCACCTCTTACAGTAGGCAAAACAGGCTTCCTTGGCGTTGAGGGCACCAATATTAATTAATTAATCCTCTCTCTGCATTGCACTTTTTGCACAGCATTCAGCATTTTAAGTCAAGCATATTTGTATCACTTTGCAAGGCGTTTGGCCTTATTCTGACCAGGGGCATGCCAGCTGCCTTTTTTGGTCATAGTATGGGCAAATAGGCATTTGACTAGGGGCATGCTAGTCACTTCTTTAATTAGAAGAATCTCCAACCAGGGGCATGCCAGTTAAGTCAATCTTGAGAGCAGTTTTGGAAATACTTGAACAAATAGAAGCAAGTCAAAATGACATAAATGCAAGCAATTTTTATTAAGGTCCATCACTGATACAGATATTACTAATCAACTTTGGGCATCTTTGAGCTGCTAGCCCCTGTGAAACAAGTGCCACTGGGCGGAATCTCGCTTATGGGTCATGTCTCCCTTATTTCGGCTTCGTACTCCACTGTACAACCGGAGCCCTCGGTAATGGCAAGATCAGAGGATTTGATGCCAGCACGCGTCTTGCGGGCCAACTCTGAAGTTGTCGCATTCGAGCCGACAATATACCTCTTGTACCGGTCAGGACAGGGACTTTGCTCAATAGAATCCTGGCAGAAGCCAAACTGGCGAAGGACTCGGACATGGTGATACTCCACACCTCCCATAAACCCAGGAAGAACCACAAGCCGCATGTCCCCAGCATTGAAAAAGGTAGTAAAGGTTCTCGATGTCGAGGATATAATGCACCATGTTACTGTATCCTCAGCAAGATTCCGCTGCACAGCTCATGCACACCTGGAAGTGTCCTCGAATGGTGAGTGCGGCTATAAGCTTCAAAGGCAGAAGTCCGAGGGCGCAAAATCTTCACCCCCATATGAGCAGCAAACCAAACTTGGCAAAAATGGGTCACATAGTTAAGATAAGCACAGTAGAGCATTTAAGTATTTAAATAAAATGGTTTGCTTACTTGCACCAAGGCGCCACAACCATGGAAGTGCCGAGAGCGCTTCATCGCCCGGTCCAAATTGACATAGGTCTCGGCAAGGAGAATAGGAGCAAGATCAATCTAGCGAATAACCATCGCCTAGGCACCTTTTGCCACCTCAATAGCCATAGTCGTCCGGCCATGGCTAAAGATAAGCTCCCCGAGGAAGCGTAGTACAAAACTATGAAACCACAGTATGCCTAAAGAGGAGCGGGCACTAATAATCTCGTCAAAATAATCCAAGCGCATCATGGTAGTAGATCCATCTTTGTAGATAAGTTTCTCTTCACAGACGCTCTTGGTCAAGCCCGTCAGTCGGCTCAAAACTGGGACATAATTGTCGTGGCAAGTGAAGATTGGAGGAGACATGAATGGCGATAGGCCGCAGATTCGTCTAACCTCCTCCAAAGTCAGAGTCATTTCTATCTGCCCGAAGTGGAAAACGTGCAAGGCCGACTTCCAAAATTGAGCCACGGCGCATAACATATGCCAGTTAACCTCCACTTTAGCTATACTTAAAAGTGAGGAGGATATGCCCCAGATCCACAGTTGTTCGCGGTCAGCAACTATCAAAGCATCAATCCAACTGCGCAGAGCATCTGAGCAATGTTTTGGTGTCACCATGGTAGGATAACTCTGTGGACACAAATTTGCGCCAAATATGGCAGTAAGAAGGCAAAACTTAACATAAATGTGGGGCAAACAAAGCAATCCAGCAGAATATAATCTAAAAGTAAATGCAGAATCGAGAGGCATATTCAAAATATTTTGTCATAGAGCCGGGATAACATTACAAAATGCAAAATCTACAGCAAAGCACGAAGAGGCCAATAGGAAAATAGTAGAAAACACACATATATAGAAGCACATACCATTGTGATGCGAAGTATAGCGCAGTCGGTGCTCAGAAAAGATCAAGAAGAGAGCTAGAAGCAAGGATCCAACGCCGTTTTTTCAAAAAGAACGACAGCACATCTCGCTGAATGCGAGTTTATATAGGGAAGATAAAGGGAGGTCAGCAAGAAAAGGAAAGCAAACCCGCCATTTTTGGAGGAGCACATAGGTGGCGCACATAAGTGGCGCACCTCAGTGGCGCACATAGGTGGCGCATGGAACAACAGCAAAATTTTCAGCAGCACCTCCCTTAAAATATGGATCTCGCCAAATCGGCGCCATTTGTTTGAACCTGCACAGAGAATTTTGCATATAACTTACACAAACAAAACCCCAAGAAGGGGCACATCGCAGAATCCAGAATTATCATTTTATAAAATTTTGAAGCAAGTTTACAACATTCCACTGTTATTACAAGGCTTGGAAATAACTACAAAATATAGAATAGCTACTCGTTTGACTCCTCCTCGTCTGATGACGCCTTTTGGAAGTGTTCGGCCAAGAGACGGGCGCCTCGTCGAGTGATCCGTCGCGACCACTAAGCAACTACTGCAGCTTGGGAACGGGGAGCAGAATCTCGAACCCTCTGGGTAACCTCAGTATCTGAGCGGTCCTCCTCAGATGCCTCCATGGTGAATTCCCCGCTGCTAGCTACATTCACCGCTTGGACTGGGAAGTCCTGCTATAATATCAAGATTTGTGTTAGCAATCACAATTATAAAGAAAAGTAACAAAGATAGAAAAAGCGACATACCCGGATGATATTACGCGAGCGTAGTTCCTGCAAAATAACAGATATGTCAGACATGTTTTGAGCTGAAAATGGCAATTTACAAAGTAAAAGTCTTACCTTCTTCCAGCGGATAGTGGCATAGAAGGTGCCAAATTGTTCTTCAAAGCCCTATGGATTATGACAAATGTCAGATTTATATAGATCATATGCCAGAAGTATTAAGCAGAAGTTATAATCAAGTACCTTGGCCTAGTCGGAGGCATACCACATCCCGCGCTGGCTATCCCGCACTACTTCCTCAAATAGGTACGGCTTCCCGACATGCCTGTACCAAGCCAGATAATTTGTGTAGTTGACTTCCCGAAGGACATGTCTGTCCTGGGAAGCCATAGCTGCCGCATGCCGGCTTCTGGAATGCAGAACTCTTTTAGAAATTGATACTGCACGCGCCTCGGGAGGAAATAGGCTAACTTCTTCATGCAGTAGAACTTCACCTACTTGTCCGTAAGAACACGACCAGAGCTCAGGGGGGCCCAGTCAAAGCCGTCATATCTAGCAAACGGGTGTAGATGAACTTGTTACGGGAAAAGAAGAAAATGTAAGCAATTTAAGCAACATAGACTTAAAAGCATTAGAGGACATAGTATAAAAAGGAAAGGAGACTTACATCCTCGAGCTCTACCAGGTCCAGGAGATACTGGTAGGACTTGTAACTGTAGACCCCTGCAACTGCCCGGTGGTCAAGCTCGACCCACTGGCGAGGGAGGGGCAGAAGCTCGTCCCGAAGGCGGCCAAAACTATGCCCTCTGGTGATATGCTCCATAATCCAGTACTAGCAAAGGGAGGCGAAGGTCAGATAAAAATCAAAAATATTTACTTGGCTAACAATGGAAAGTAAACACTCACAGTCAGCAGAGGATATAATCCCACATAAGAGCGACACCCAAGCTTGACCACATTGTCAAGCCCGCAAATTAGCCAGGTATAAGTAGCACTGGCCCAGTCATAATGGTCTAGATGTTCCAGATTGGATAAGTACGCTAACCAATCAACATGAATGCAGTAAGCAGACGAGTCACAGAAAATCATAGCTAGCAGATCTGACAAGAAATGCCTCAGTACAAAGTCTGCCTCCTCACTGTCAGGTTCGGGGTTGGGCCAGAACTGGTCCCACTCTCTCAACCACCCCACAGTGATCATGTGTTTCCCCCTAGGTGGCTTTGGAGGAACACAACCCAAGTGCGCAGGAGCAAGGTGCAAGCTGTGAGTAGTCTCGCCTATAATCGGCTCGTCGCCGAAGGGAAGACCCGTCAGCAGAGCCCACTGATCAGGTAGGACGGTCAGCTCTCTGAATGGAAAGTGAAAAGTGTGCGTCTCAAACCTCCACCTTTCCACCAAAGCCCTGAAGAAGTTATAATGGCCATGTATAATGGGTATGCGAAGCAAACCTCCAAATGGGGATCGGTGAAGGAGGAAGTCCTGTAGAAAATCTGGCAGACGATGAAAGCGGTCAAGCATTGGGCCCCAATGGCACCGCATAATCCGATTCGCATCCCCATCCTAAAATGTCGAGAACAAAATTAATGCCAAGTCAAAGGCAGGTTATAATTAAAGCTTGTCGAAGTGAGAAAATTACCCCAAAATCAGGACCCTCACAGTGGTGGTGGTCACTTAGCAGCTGCCCCTCGAACTTGCCAGATTCCTGAAAATGCATTTGTCAGATAAGGCCCCAGATTTATATACACTTTTTTTTTCCAGTTTTGGGCTTACCTCAATAGGGACAGCATGAGTCGAGCTACTAGAGGCCCGTGACCTCGAGGAGCTACCTCGCCGCCTGGGACGAGAACTAGAAGGTGTGTCCTGCGAAGACTGTGGGGTCCTCTCCTCGGGAACTGGGTCATCCTGCGGAAAAGGGGAAAAGCCGAACCAAGAGTCATACAGCAACAGCAGGCATGACAAATGCAGAATATTTAAGCATAATAGAGCCCAAGTCGAAGTCAAACATGGCATTACATTCATTGGCAAAATAGCAAAGGGCATAGCATTTAAAGTAAAGCATTATGGCATTTAGTGGCAGAAATACAAATATAAACAGGCATACAGTTACAGTTCAGTGTTACATGGAAATGTGCAAATTATGTGGCAATATTTTATACTCTTGTTATTCAGGCATGTAAGTTAAAGACAAGAGGGGTCGGACATGAAACATTCTGTGTGGGCTATTATTTTATTCAAGCATGGGTCAACAGATGAATGATTAAAGTGACCAATAATTTGAAAATGAAATCACATTTTACAACATGGCATCTAAATCGGAATGTATATAGCGTGAATAGAAGCATGGCACGTATGGCATAAACAACAACAAATTTCTTTGTATAACCCAAGCCTTGAACATTCCTCACAACCTTCCATCACCCCTTTCCCTGCCACTGTCATCACCACGCAATCAACCCCTCACCACGGCCGACCCATCTCACGGCTAGCCTACCACCAGCCTTACCGCAACCTCGGCCCACCACCACTCAGCTCGCCACCTCACGACCAGTATTTCACCCCCACAGCGCCGACCCGCCACCATACAACCACCAGTGACCTGCACCATCATTCCGGCCCGCCACTGCGCAGCCATGTCCATCGAAACCTACTCACGGGTAGCCCGCCATCACCATAGCCCATTGGTCATTGCTCCCCGCAACCTGCACTCCACCGACGATTTCAACCGCCGAGCCCAAGCCACAAATTGCCAGAGTCATCCCTTGCCCACTGGAACCCTTCCAGCCGACGATCACCCAAAATACCAGAGAGAATGCAAGCCCAAGCAACGAGAAAATAGAAGGGAAGAGCTCAAGATTACCTCCGCTGGTGACCCTCTATCCAGCCAATCCCGGAGGGTCCTATCCATGCCTCCAGCCATCGCCGCTGCACGATGCCCCCACGTCTAAATCCCGCACCGGCCAGGAGCACCACGTCGGCGCACCTCTTGCGCGCCGCTGCCGTGAGGAGGAGGGGAGACGAAGAAATGAGAAGGAGAAAGATGGGTTTCGTTTGGAGAAGGGGAATGAGGAAGAAGAAGAGGCACGCATATTAAGGAGGTTCTTTTTAAATGAATGAGTAAGTATGGTGTTTTTGAAGGAAAAGACAAAGCAATGGAGAAGAAATGCAGAACCATGCTCAATTGCACTCGCAGCAAGTAGGAAGAAAAGAAAAGAATGTCCCTCTGCAGTTATGACTGTTATCCAGTGGGACCCACTTATAAATAATTTAATAAGTCAAAGTTCAAAATGCAAAACAGCGATGGAAATTGCGTTTCAGCCCCTAGCACTTCACAGCTTACACTCCAATAGCACAATATACAATATCAGGTACATGGCCAGCAAGATATACCAAATGGGGTAAATTGCAGAAAACCCCCTACATTTTGCAAATTTGCAGATTAGTCCATAAAGGATGTGGGAAGTTTTGTTTGAAGCAGACATTTGTTGATATAAGCAGAATCTCGAGTGTCACAGCACAATAGTAATACAGCAATCAAAGGGCTGTCATGATTGGGGAATTTGCAATTAAGCCCTCAAGTTCAGGACGTTTGCAAATAAGTCCTCACCTTTTGCAAACAATGCCACTTTTGATGGAAAAATTCCAGCAAGAAGAGATTGTACATGCATCTCGACAAGAATGCCAGTTTCTGCACCACAACATCAGCAACCAGCATATTTACAATTCTGTCCTTCAGGGCACCTTTGCCATTTTCCTTCCTAGGGGACGATCCAGGAATCATCGTTTTGGATTTTCAGGTTCTCCTTCCGAGTGGACAAGATCCTTCTACCTCTTCTTTTTGGGTTTTCGTGGGAACGGAATCCATCCTGTTGACTTTGACCAGGTGGTCAACGTCATTTGCCCCTTTTGGATTTTCGCAGGCGCGAAATCCAGCTTCTTGACATTGACCCAGTGGTCAAAGTCATTTGCCCTTCTTGGATTTTCGCAGGCGCGGAATCCAACCTGTTGACTTTGACCGAGCTGTCAATGTCATTTGTCCCTTTTGGATTTTCACGGGCGCAGAATCCAGTATGTTGACTTTGACCAGGCGGTCAATGTCATTTGCCCCTTTTGGATTTTCACAGGTGCGGAATCCAGCCTATTGACTTTGACCGGGTGGTCAATGTCATTTGCCCCTTTTGGATTTTTGCGGGCACGGAATCTAGCCTGTTGACTTTGACCAGGAGGTCAACGTCATTTGCCTTTTTTGGATTTCGCAGCCGCGAAATCCAGCTTGTTGACTTTGACCAAGCGGTCAATGTCTTTTGCCCTCTTTTGGATTTTCGCAGGTGCGGAATCCTGCTCCTTTGAATTTGACTTGGCGGTCAATGTCCTTTGCCTCACGTAGACTTTCGCGGGCGCGAAATCCAGCTTATTGACTTTGACCGGGCGGTCGAAGTCTTTGGTTTCTGTTGGATTTCCCAGGGTAGGAAATCCGATGGCTTGACCTTTTGACCATATGGTCAAGGTCCTAGCCCTTCTCTCGAATTTCCTTGGGCAGGAAATCCGGCGGCTTGACCTATTGACCAGATGGTCAGGGTCCTAGCCCTTCTCTCGGTTTTCTTTGGGCAGGAAATCTAGCTGCTTGACCTTTTGACCTGGCGGTCAAGGTCCTTATCTTTTCCCTTCTGGGTTTTCGCGGGTGCTGAATCTAGTTGTTTGACCCTCTGACCGGGTAGTCAAGGTCCTTTTGTTTCTCTCCTTTTCCAAGTTTTCGCAGGCGCGAAATCTCTTTGTTTGCCCTCGGTCCGTGCGGACAGGGCCTTTTGCTTCGCTTGACAAATGGTATGTTTGTCATGCCCCTCTTCCCCTTGGGATGGTATCCCCAACTACTCGATTGACAACCGTCATACTGTTTGGCGATCGGGATGACAATATTTGACTGACTTGTCATATCCCGCCTCCTTAAGTTGATAACCTCAATAATCCGGCTGATGAGTCCGACAACTTATCATTTACTTGCCAGTGGTTCCCTCTGCGTGCAGGATTTCTTTATCTTTTGCCTTGTTACTTCAGCATTAGCATCAACATCGCATCAACTTGCAAGCACCCATTCTAGTGTTTTTGTTAGCATCAGCTTCGCATCGGCCTTCGGCATCGGCTCTTGCATTAGCATCTTGCATTGAAATTACATCCCCAGCATGTAGGTCAGCAGTCACATGCATTCGCATTTGCATTTGGCGACAAGTCATGACTTTCGGTGTATCCACCGGATAAGTGACTTACTGCCTATAGCAAACACCATCCTTCTGTAACCTCAAAATGGGGGTATCTTGTCAACCCTGAGCATCGGTCTTGGTTTCTTTCGTCCCTCGACCTCACTCAGGGAGGGGCATTTGTAGACACCACGATTTTGAGGTGACATGTAGATAAGCTTTCCAGATGTTGCTTTGGATGTGGCAAACCTAATCCCATTAGCTAAACCGACCATAAACCTGTAGCAGGCCCGCAGTCCAATTAGAAATCCAGACAGGTAGGGGAGAGCACCAAGTCGGAGCTCCAATGTGGAGCACCTGTTTGGAGCATCGAGCAGGAGCATTACAGTGGCACCCCTAGCTGGAGCACTAGGCTGGCACACCTACCTGGTGCACCTACATGGCGCACCAAGCTGGCGTGCAACCACTTCTCAGACTGCTGGCTGCTGGCTTTCCACCTCCCATGGCTGTTACCTCCACCAACGAATATGCCTTGGAATCTTCCTAGGCTCTTCGTTTACGAGGCTGCTTGCATTCCTAGGAGTTACCCATGAGAAATCCTATATAAGGACCCCTATAGGCAACCATTAGAAGAGGTTAGAAAATCTTGATTTCAGCAATCCTGATCTGAGCAAGCATCTTGGGCAAGCCATATACTCTTTCCAGCAGCCTATTCTCGTTTTCTGAAGTATTCCCTTGCATTCCAAAGCATCTTCAGCCCTTCCAAAGCAACAAGAATCATATTATCTTGGGTTCTCTAAGAAGAAACACCTTGGACAAGGTAGGCTCCTCACCTTTCTTCTTTTAAGATCTTAGCTTTTGCACTGAATAAAGCATGCTTTAGACTTTATCTATGGTCTGATTTTTTGCTGTTAGCATGAGAGTTCCATGATGAGATTGCTTGTTTCCTTTGCAATATGTTCTACATGCAAATTTGTCCCTTGTTTGCTAGCATGACTCTTTATTTCTAGCATGGAAAACTGCACCTAGTTACTTCTAGGAGTTGTCTTTTCTTTCTAATCCTTCGCAATAAGAACCATGATTTATGAACATGCATGCTAGGAGATATGTAGCAAATCAGGTTTTTTTTCCATATTCATCCTTTACATGTGCTGTTAAAGTTCGCCTCATCTTCTGTTTTATCTTTTAGAATCTTATGCAAGCATTTTAGCCATGAACTTATAATTTATCATATTTCTGAATCACATAATAATAGGTTTGTTTTGCTCATTTGCAACACATCATGTTTCAGTTTTTATCATCTGCATAAACTGATCTGCATTAATAAAAATCACCCATCTCTATTCTGGATCAGATTGCAGTCTGATCCAGATTTTCTGGGGAGCACCAATCTAGAGTACCTAAGTGGCACACCAACCCAGAGCACCACTATAGCGCACCAGACTAGTCGAAGAGCAAAACACTCACTTTTGCATCCCTGTTTGCATAGTTTTCCGATCATTTTGCATCCCTGTTTGCATAGTTTTCCGATGATTTTGCATCCGATTCTTTTGCTACTGGTGTTCTGACATCTCATGCTTTTACGTGCATGTTTTCAGCCCCAAATAACAATTGTTTCCTAGTTATTGTCCTCTTTGAATGTTCAGTCCATGGCTAAAATCTGGTAGGCTGTTTGCCTTTACTCCAATAAGGAGAACCTTGTGCATCAGCCCATGATCCAAAGACATGGCTGAACCTTCTTGCATACATTTTAGCATGAATAGGGTGGGATATTGTGTGAGGCTACTCGCCCTTGAGCACAAGGTCCACAAGTCATTACACTTGCATTTCTTTCACTTTTAAAGTATATCCTTCAAGTTTTGCAAAGGATTTTACATGGCATGATTTTCTGGAATGCATTCATATGTGACTTTGCACTGCATGGATTTCTGTATCTGCTTTGGCATATCTTTCTGGCCCACACAGGAGCACATAGGTGGCGCACCAGACTGGAGCACCAGTCTGGCGCACCAAGCAGGCACATCAGCCTATTTATTAGTAGCACATAGCAACTTTTGCATAGCTTTCTCGCACGAATTTTATTTTGATTTGATTCTTCTTTTTTTTTCTGATTTTCTTCCATGATGTATCAGGAGGACTCAGCTTTATCTTTAGCCATTTTCATGCATATAAGATTGCATTTGGCATGTAGTAAAGCAAGGATGAAAAATCACTCAAAATACTAGATCCTTGATCTCATTTATGCAATATCTTCGCATCGCCACTTGACTCGATATATGAGCGATACTTCTGAGCATTAGGACATAGCCCTGTACATCATGCACCCTTATTTAGCATAAGACACCACTCACTTAGCATGGCATGGCATATCGCCCTCAGGCGTACAGTAAAGGCTGAAAAGCTGACATTTCATTAGCAAATGAGAAACCTATTAAAAGACCGATTTTTCGGGAGCACGAGGGTGCCTAACACCTTCCTCGTGCGTAATAGGGATCCTTACCTATTTCTGGTTTACAGAGACCCTTTCCATTGGTTTTTATATGCATGATTTGAATGATTCATTTATGGTTTTCCTCGTCTTCCATTTTAATAGACTAGGTGGCGACTCCTGCATTTTTATTTTTATTGTTTTTTTGTTGTGACTTTACCGATCCTCGTGTATTTGGCCTTTTGCGCCAAGTCATCAAGGCTATCGTCGGCATGGTTACAGCTACGAAACACCTCAACCTGCGGACCACAACCCTTAGCCTCGAAACGACAGTCAAGGAGTATCATATCTCTAAGACCCAATGAATCTCAACCTCAGGTATCTCGGCCCCCAACGCAAACAGAAAACACCAGAAAACTCTTTCCAAAATCATTTTCAAATCTGTACCTTTCTCTTTACAAAACTCTCCTTTGGGAAACCTTTTCAAAATCATTAAATATCCTTCAAAATTCAAGCAACATTGTGCCCAACAGTGGCACGAAAACTAAAGGTCGAGATATCACAAACAAAACAAAGCCTTGACAGCTCTCCTGTCATGCCCAGGCAAAAGCACCTTGGGAGCGTCTGGGTTCAAGAGCACCACGCTCAACCCACGACCATAACCCAAGAAAACACCGACAAAACATTCTCTGAGTGTCAAATCCACTTAGAAGGCACCACAGCAAAGCAAATACAACTAGAACTCTACACTCTAGCAATAAGTGTAAGACACCTACTGGCTTGTGCCCCTCGAGATTACAACCAGATCGGCTCAAACACCTGGAATGGTGCCACTGAATACTCTATTTAGTGCACCCCACGCAAAAACACACAAACCCTAGACCTAGGGACACTATCATTATCCCAAAAGTCTAGTCTAAGCCAACTAGGGAAAGAATCTATTATTTCTAAATCATTTCATCTTTTATTCTACCCACATTCCAAGTGGAATCTTGTTAATTAATTATAGGCAAATCCTACAATTATTCTAATGGTTATCCTAATCATTTATTCCATTAAAGCCTTGGAAAACACCCTAGAAGCCCTGGCCGACCCCTGCAGCTAGGCCACACGACTAGCCCACGCCCCAGGCAATCTTGTTTGAGTTCCAATAGAGCCTAGACTAGGGGCCAAAACCGTTGTCGGACCCATGCATGTGGTCCGCGCAATCAGCTCGCGCCCCTAGTTTTCTGTTAGAATTCAGATAGTGTGAGACTAGGGACCCAAATTTCACCTGAAGTGGAAACTAAGGTCGGACCCACAAAACAACCATCGAAAATTACACTTAAAATATATGTTGTAGACGTTCGAATCTAGCCCAAAACTCAATAAACAAAACTGAAATCCATTCACCACACAAGGAGATATGAATTTCCAAGCATAGAGAGGTCAAAAAAGACCCAAATCTAACAACCACCATAAATGGCTATAAATGCCACAACATATCTCCAAAAATTCCTATACACATTCCTTGCATCCACACACATGCAATTCACACTATCATGCCCCTAGACATCAAATTGGAAAATAAAAGAAAACTTAAGAGATGTGTACCGCTATCGAAGACGCGACGGCGACGAACGACGAAACGGCAGTGCACCTCCCTCCTCCCAGCCAAGAGTAGCTCCTCTCCTCCTCGTCCCTGCGACGGCGGCAGGCTCGACAATCGTGGCTCCTCCTCCTCATCTCTTAGCCCTCTCTCGAGCATCTCTCTCTCCCTCTCTCTCATATCCCTCATCTCTCCCTCCTCTCTAATCTCCCCTTCTCGTCTCCCTCTCTCGTCCCCCTCATCTCTCTGGTGTAGCAGGGAAGAAGAAGGAGGAGAAGAAGAGTGTATAAGAAGGAGGAGAGGAAGGCATAGGTGGGCAGGGCAAGTGGGAGGAGAGAGAAAAAGAAAGAAAAGAAGAAAAACAAAAAGGAGAAAAGAACGGAAAAGAAAGAAGGAAAGGAGCACAGCACAAGACCCAACCACACGACTTCCCGCATCCGCGTGACTCGTGCCACCAGGGACCCGCCACCAAACCTCCATGACCCAAGAAAAACCCACAGAACTCCTATGAGGGCCAACATAGTAGCCAAACCATACCACACCAAAAGGTGAGAAGCCCACAATCCAAGCGTCAGACACTACTGAGAACGTGTCCCACATTAGGCATTGGGACCCCCAAAGCCTAACATGCCTGAATTTCACCTTAATTATCTAGCCAAACCACCCCTTTAAAACTTGGGTCGTTACAGAGGAATTCTACAAAAATGTTGACAAGGGTATTAATGAAGAAATTGTTGTTAGGCATAAGAGGAAAATTATTCTTACTAGAGTTGGTTGTGAAGCAAAGCTAAAAGTTAGATTAGATACAGATTATGAAAAATGGGTGGTGGTTGAATTTGTTGAAGAACATATTCACCAACTTGTATCCCCTTCAAAGTTGCATTATTTGCCTATAAATAGATCTATTTCTGTGGCTAAACAATTGGAACAAGAAGGATTACAAAATGTTAGTCTTCGAACATTTCAATAAATAAATGTTCTAAGGCAACAATCTGGTGGGTACAATAAAATGGGATGTACAGAGAGATATTCGTAACTTTCAATGGGATTTTAGAGAGGAAATAATGGATTATAATGCTCAATTTGTTATATATCATTTTCAGCTACAAAAGATGTTGATGATAAATTTTTTTTATTCGATTGAGAAGGATGATATTGGACGACTGAAGCATTGTTTCTGGTTTAATGCAATATTCAGGCAAGATTTTGAGATATTTGGTGATGCAGTTAAATTCGATACTACATATCAAACTAATTCATATTTTTTGATTATTGTTGTTTTTTGTGATGTAAATCATCATTGGAAAATAACTAGTTTTGGTTGTGCTTTGATATCAGATGAATCTCAGTCAACATTTAAAGGGGTTTTTGCTAAATTTATTGAATGTATGGGTCAAGCACCTCCAGCAATTATTACAAATTAGGATCTAGTAATGAATGCAACAATTATGAAATTATTACCATCTATGCATAGATTTTGTACATAACATATTATGCATAAAATTTCTAATAAGCTTGGTGGTATTGGAATGATGCCATTTCTGAATTCAATCCCATAATGTATGATTCAGAATTTACTAAGGAATTAGAAGAAAGATGGAGCACAAGGATTGAGAAGAATATTATGAACAATAATAAGAGGTTGGCTTCAAACTTTAGCATCAAAGAGAAATGTGTACCCACTTATATGACAGATTCATTCTTTGCTAGCATGACAACAACTCAAAGAAGTGAAAGTTTGAATACTTTCATTCAAAGTCTTGTATCATATCATAGTTCTTTATTAGAGTTTGTAAGTCGCTATGAGGATTGTTTATAGAGGCAACATGAAAAAGAAAATATTTGTGATTTTGAGTCGAAACACAAAAATGCAAACTTGTGTAGTAGTATTGTAATGGAGAAACAGATTCATAGTTTGTATACTAGGAGAATGTTTAATTGTTTTCAAGAAGAATTAAACAAAAGCTTTATATACAATGTATATCCTTTCCAAGGGAATGATCCACATGTGGAGGTAAAATTTTAAGTCTATTTTACATATTATGCATGTAGATTGTGGTATTATGTTATTGAATTACAATTTTTGGTAATTTTATGTTTACTATTATGTTTCAGTAATTACAGAAATTCATGTTGTTACAACAATTTTAATATTATGCATTATACAACAGTTATTGCTGTAATTCATGTTTTTTAGTAATTACAAAAATTCATGTTGTTACAGGAATTTTAATATTATGCATTACATTCACAACAGTTATTGCTGCAATTCATGTTTTTTCAGTAATTACAGAAATTCATGTTGTTACAGGAATTTTAATAATATGCATTACATTCACAACAGTAGTTGCTACAATTCATGTTTTTTAAGTAATTACAGAAATTCATGTTGTTACGGGAATTTAATATTATGCATTACATTCACAACAGTAATTACTAAAATTAATGTTGGTTTAGAAAATTTAATCTTTTGCATAATAATAAAATTGATATTTTGCATTACATTCACCTCACTTGTTACAGAAATTACTATTTTGTTTTTAAGGGAAAGACACTTTTATAGTATTGCGAAAGGGTGATGATAACAATTGCAAACTTGTTATTTCTGAGATAGACAGGACTAAGTCGAAATGTAGTTGCCGTATGTTTGAATTCAAAGACTATCCATATAAACATTTGAATGCCTTTCTTATAAATTTTAAAATTAATGTCCTACCTGAGCATTTTATTTTGAAAAGGTAGTTTCATTCCGTTAAGGATAGCATTAAATTGGACATATACTTAAATTATAATAGTTTTAGTAATGATTCTTAATACATGGAGGTAATAGATTTGGGAAAACAAGTTACTAGTCGTATTGTTCATGGTCAGAAGTTTTATAATTATGCAAAGGAACACATGAAGCTGATGATAGAAGAAATGGATAAGATACAAAATTCTGCAATTACTGAATTTAATGATTTGGGGCATAATGATGATGGCAAGAAATCAAAACGTTGTTCTATTACTCGGTCATTCTGTAATGATATTAGGCCTACTAAGGAGTTAACTATTTTACCTCCTTTATATGCAAAAACTAAAGAAAGTAGTAAAAGTGGTAGGCCAAAATGTGGAGGTGTGCCACGCATTCAATTGGACTGAGAGAAGTGTGCACAAGAAAGGTAATGCAAGGCATGTGGAAAACACAATGTTAACCATGATTCTAGAAATTGCCTCGACAAGAACATAAATTTGGCAAATATTCCATTAAGGCATTTAATGTATTTTCGTATATATATATATATATATTTTTGAATCAATTCAAAATTCTAACCTTTATTTTTTTTCTAATGTTATGCAGTATTGGTAATGAAGATCAAGGTACAAGCAAAGGTTCAAGCAATGATAAAAATGATTTGTAGCATACTAATTAGCTCGATTTATTTCAAACACTATTTAACGTACCCCAATAGTTTATTCAGTGTTTGTTTTATTAGTCATTTACTGCAAATTAACTTTTATAATATTTAGTAACAATTGTTTATTTAATATTTTTTAGTTTTGCATGTATTTCTTTATTGATGTTAATGTAATGATATTATTATACTATTGTGACCTTGCCCGCCTGGGGATCCGACACGGAGTCACGTCAGAGGGAGGAGGCCACAGCCATGTCAGGATGGCGAAGGCGCAAGATAGGATAAAAACGAAAAAGAGAAAGAGTCGTCACGTAGTCTTTTAAGGAAAAGATGAGGAAAACCACAAACAAACCACAAAGGATTGAATGCATGAGATGTAAATGTGAATGCCAGATGTCTACTAACCAGAGGATAGGTAAAGAATTCTCCTTACGTACGGGGAAGGTGTGAGGCACCCCTGTACGCCCGAGAAACTCGGTCTTTCTAGTCCAATTTGCTTGCTAGAGGCTGAATGAATGTTTGCTAAGACTAGATTGTGCTCTAATCATGCTAACATGAATGCCAAGTCAAAACTAGATGGGTGTGCAAGATGATATGCAAAAACTACGAAGAAATCTACACGAAATGATGAAATCACAAAACATGACACGATAAAGAAAACCACATAAAATGACGAGGTTTCTGGCGAGAAAGGCTTGGAAAATCATACAGGCCTCGAGAAAGTAAAAAATGCAACCAACTCAGGTCATTGGAATCATAGAAAACATCGTATAAATCGAGACGAAAAAACTGCAAAGAAGTCCGTGCAAAATAGGTAAACTGTGACATGTGAAGAAATTCACATAAAATGGCGATGTTTTTGGAAAGAACGCTCTGGAAAACCATGCTGACATCAAGAGCATCAAAAATGCAATAGACTCAAATCATTAGAATTGTGGAAAACATCATGGAAACCCAAATGGAAAAATTGCAAAGAAATCCACGTAAAACAGGCTAACGGTGACATGTAAAGAAAATCACATAAAATGTTGGTATTTTTGGAAAGAATGCTTGAGAAAACCATACTAATATCAAAAAGATCAAAAGTGGGGCCAAGCCAAGTCATCGGAATCATAGAAAAAGTCATGAAAATCAAAAGGGAGGAAAAACAAATCCAGAAATGGGCCAATGTGGGCCTTTTGGTGAGTTAGTGTATGCCCTTAGGCAATGAAATCCAAATCAAATCAAAAAATCCAAGAATACAGAATAAAAGGGATCAAATCAAATGTCAGACAAAGGATTCGGAAGACGGGATCAAGAAAATCTACGAAAGAAGCACATGGGATGCGGCCTCGCTCGAAAAGGATAGGACGATATGCAACTGTGATGAAAACTATGCAAAATGCACAAATATGTATCTAAATGTGTTAAAGGTGCTGAGGAATGACTTAGGCAAAGGTTATGCATAATTTAATGCAAGAACTAACATGCTTGTGCAAGAATTGATGGCACAAGACAATCTGGTCATTTCAATGGCCAAATATGACAAATGCATGCATGGGGATAATGCATGGTCTGAGATATGCCAAAATGTATGCGAAATGCCATGAAAATGTTATTTGCAAGAAAACATACAAACGACAAGGTCTTAAAAACAATAAAATGATGTAAACACAATAAAGGACAAGACTAGGGACTAAAATGCAAAATTCACAAAAGGAGTGAAAATATGGATTAAAGTATATTCAATGACCTCTATTCTAATATGCAGATGATGGATCAAATGACAATGTGGCACTGAGATGTGTGAAAATTATATCTTGGTAATTTCCTGAAAACTCAAGGTCTAATGTGTAAAATTCACACATAAGTGCAAATGTGATTAAAATATGAAACTAAAGATTAATTCACAGTGCAAACATGATTTTTAAATGAAATCTATGGTTAAGTGCAAAATATGAAATGCAATTAATGGAAAATATCAAAAATATGTGAGAAAACAATTAAAACCCTAAATGATGTATTTAAAATTAGTTTAAGGGTTTGGATGCAAATTTTACAAAGAAAAACTCATTTTTAAAAGTTCTGGGGGTTCAGTGCAAAATCTTAGGACTTAGTTGTGAATATTATATGAAATCAAGAGCCTAAATGTGAGAAAACAAGCATTGATGCAAATAAAACAGAAACTTTGAATATGTAGGAGGCTACATGCAAATCTTACAAGAATAAAAATGAAGAAATAAAAGTTACCTAAACTACAAGGGCTTAAAAATAAAACACAGGACCTAAACATAAATATTTAAGGACCTAAGAAATAAAAATTTAACACTAAAGGGGCCTAAACCAAATAAGCCCCCTTCGAAGATCATCGACGGATCACCGACGTCTCCGCTCCGGCGTGGGCTCTGGCGATGATCCAGCGGTGGTCCAACGACGAAAGAAGGTGGGTGGCGGTCTAGGAGGCTGAAGTGAGGCATGATGGGTGTCTCTAGAGCGTCGGAAGGGGCTGGGGAGGCCTGACGATCTCCCCCCCATCTTTGGCTCCAACGTGGAGTTGACTGGCGTTGAGGAAGACGACGGCGAGGGAGCTAGCTGCGACGCGACGGCTGGAGTAGTGCAGCGAGGACCAGGAGAGCTTTGGGGAGGCCCGAGGAGACTTCTAGAGATATCGGCGAGGACCAGGGAGGTCAGGCGTGTTCCCCATATCTCCTGTGTCGGAGACGACGACAACGAAGGTACGGGTGGTGCTCCAAGCTCTGGAGCAACGACGTGGCCGCTTGGCGAGGTTCATGATGGTGTGGTGGGTCTCTCGGAGGAGGTCCCGAGCGGCAAGGGTGTTCGGAGGCTTCCAGCGGCTTCGATGGAGAGGATCGGTAATCAACAGGGGCGTTGACGAGACTTCTGACCGTGGGAGGCCAACTGAACTCCTCCTGAGCAATGGGAACTCAGGGAGGAGGAGGAGGAAAAGGGAGGAGAGGCCTGTGGCCTCTCCTGGACCCAGGAGGCCACTCACCACGCCGGCAGTGGTGGACCCACCACCGGAGGTGGAGATGACTACAGGCTGGGCCTGGCAACTCCGGCGAAGCACGATCTAGAGGTGAAGAGAGAGGTCTACGAGATTAAAGGGGCATGCTTGAGATTGAAAGAGAGGGGAAAGGAGTACTTGGTAGGCGGTGTTGTCTTCTCCGACGATGCACTTCTGGCTGCAACTCCAGCGGTGGTGGTTTAAGGCTTTTCCGGGGTTGCAAGTGGGCTTGGAGGAGGTTCTGGATGTGGGGGAGATTGCTAGGATGGCTCTGGTTCGATAGGGGGTCGTCTCTGTTGGTTTGAAGCATCGGAAGAGAGAGAGGGCAGAACTATCGACGTTAGACCTTTTAAACTCCAGCCAAGCCTCTCTACGTCGTCCATCCTCTTCCTTAAGGGGGTAGCACCGTTGGATCGAGCGCTTGCTGGAGGAGGAAAGGCCAGAGATGACGGGAGAACCCAGGGATCTACTCTAAAGGTGGAGGGATCTCGTTGGAGATTTCGTCGGAAAATCAGGGGTCGTCGGAATTATTTTTGCATTTCCTAAGGTCTCTAATTGAAAGGTGAAATAGGCTACATTGGGTTGAATTCTGGGCCTATGAGTGGGCTTTGGTTTTTTTTGTTTTTCTGGTTTTTGTTTTAGGATTTTAAGGGATTTTAGGATTATTTGTTTTTAGGTTTTTATTTGGGTTTTGTGATTTTAATTAAATTTTGATTTTATGATTTAGGATTTAATTAATTGGTTTTAAATTAGGATTTTTTAGATTAATTTATTTTAAATTAGGGTTTTGGGTTTAATTAAGTGACTTTAAATTAGGGTTTTTAGGGTTTTGGTTTTTGTGTTGGGTTTTAGGATTTTGTTTTAGGTTTTTAGGATTTTGTTTAAGGTTTTTTTATTATTTATTTGGTGATTTAATTAATTGATCTTAAATTAGGGTTTTTTGGGTTTTATTATTTTAGGATTTTTTTGTGATTTAATTGGATTAAAGTTTTGTGTTTGAGTTTTAATTTAGATTTAATTAGTTATTACTTGAATTAATTAAGGATTTAGTTTGGTTTAATTGGTTCTTACTTGATTTTTGCTTAAATTAGGGTTTTTATTTAATTAGATTTAATTTTTCAATGGATTTAATTAAATTTCACTTGTTTAGGGTTTTAATTAGGGTTTTCACTTGATTAATTTGGATTTTAAGTGGATTTTATTTAATTTGGTTTTCATTAGGATTTTTACTTAATTAATTCGGATTTTAAATGGCTTAAATGGATTTTATTTGGTTTTTATTCTTAATTATTATTTTTTTTGCTTTGATTAGGTCAGAGTTGACTGGTGTGGGCCTGATTGGGCTTGTGTGGGCTTAAGTGGACTTGTGAGTTTAGGGTTTGGTGGACGCAACCAAAGCATCTTTCTAGAGGAGCTTGCTACCAAGTGATTGGAAAATCGAGGTGTCTACAACTATACTCTAAATGAATCTTAATTTCTACAATATTAGTTTATTCATAAGTTTTGATTGTTGATTTTTTTCCTAAATTTGGTGTTTGTGATGGGGTAAATAGGATTTAAATTTAGTAAATAGTGATAATTTTATTAGATTCATCACTTACTTATTTAATGTATATTACACAACAAAGAAGTAATTATAGTTCAGAATATTTTGATTATTGTGGAGCTGTATACTAGTACATTTATCCTATTGTGTATATAATCTATTTGTCCACAGATGAAGGTAATACATTTTTTCTATAGTAATTTAATCATTAATTAGTAATAAGTTAGATTCAGTAAATACTGATATAATATAATCTACGATAGTTCATAATACTAATATATTAGATTCAGTACATACTGATATAATTGTGAGTACAATAAACACAAAACAATCAATCTAATACAATATATACTAATAACATGTTAGATTAATTAAATACTAATTCAATAAGAATTATACAACATTTTACTAATAATTGGTCAATAAAGACTTAATAATTAATATAGTACAATACATACTAATTATATGTTTGATTCAGTACATACTCCTCATTTGTTTGTGACACCATAAGTAAATAAACAAAGATAATATTGTACGGTACAAAACTATTGTCATCCTAATGTCCTTCAAGTATTGAAAAATTGGAATTAATATTATTCATATCTACTTATCCCCTCGATTCTAAGCGAGGTCGAGTGACGAAGCGAACCGAAACCGATGCTCTGGGTTGACAAGATACCCCCATTTTGAGGTTGCGGAAGAATGGTGTTTACTGTAGGCATTAAGTCACTTATCCGATGGATGCACCGAAAGTCATGACTTGTTGCCAAATGAAAATGCAAAATGCATGCGACTGCTGATCAAAATGCTGGAAATGTGATGCCAGTGCAAAGAAAACAAATGCAAGAGCCGATCTTGAGAGTAAAATGCAAAGCTGATGTTAACATTGTGAACACGAGAATGGGTGCTTGTAAGGCGATGCAATGCTGATGCTAATGCTGAAGTAACAAGGCAAAAACTAAAGAAATCCTGCACACAGAGGGAACCACTTGTAGGAAAATGATAAGTTGCCGACTCATCAGTCGGATTCTTGTGGTTATCAACCTGAGGAGGCGGGATATGCAAGCCATCTAAGTCTCGTCAACTCGGACGTCAGACAGCATGACGGTTGTTAACCGAGTAGTTGGGGATACCAGCCCAAAGGAAGGGGCATGACATACATATTATTTGTCAAACGAGAAAGAGAACCCTGTCCGCACAGACCGAGGGCAAGCAAAGGGATTTCGCGTCGGCGAAAATCCAAGGGAAAGCAGAAGGACCTTGACTGCCTGGTCAAAGGTTAAGCAAAAGGATTTCGCGCTTGCGAAAATCCAAGGAACAAGATAAGGACCTCGACCGCCCAGTCAAAAGGTCGAACAGCTGGATTTCGTGCCTGCGAAGATCCAAGGGAAAGGAATGACCTTGACCGCCCGGTCAAAAGTCAAGGAAAAGGATCTCACGTTCGCGAAAATCGAAAAGGAAAAGGGATAAGGACCTTGACAGCTAGGTTAAAAGGTCAAACAGCTGAATTTCGCGCCCGCGAAAATCTAAAGAAAAGGATATGACCTTGACCACCCAGTCAAAAGGTCAATAGCTGGAATTTGCACCTGCGAAAATCCAAGGAAGGGGACCTTAACCGGTTGGTTAAAAGGTCAACCGCTGGATTTCGCACCTGCAAAGATCCAAGGAAGAGGAGATGGCCTCGACTACCCGGTCAAAAGGTCAATAGCTGGATTTCGCGCCTGCAAAAATCCAAGGAAAAGGATATGACCTTGACCGTTTGGTCAAAATGTCAACAGTTGATTTCGCACCCGCGAAAATCCAAGGAAAAGGAAAAGACCATGACTGCCCGGTCAAAAGCCAAAGAGAAGGATCTCGTGCCCACGAGGAAAAGGAAAAGAAAGGAAATGACCTCGACTGCCCGGTCAAAAGTCGACTCTGACCGCCCGGTCAGAAGCCAAGGAAAAGGATAAGGACCTTGACAGCCCTGTCAAAAGGACAAACAGTTTGATTTCGTGCCCGCAAAAATCCGAGGAATAGGATAAAACCTTGACTGCCCGGTCAAAAGGTCAAACAGCTGGATTTCGTGCCCGCGAAAATCCAAGGAGAAGGATAAGACCTTGACTACCTAGTCAAAAGGTCAAACAGTTGGATTTTGCGCTTACAAAAATCCAAGGAAAAGGATATGACCATGACCGCCTAGTCAAAAGGTCAACAGTTGGATTTCGCGCCCACGAAAATCCAAGGAAAAGGACCTTGACCGCCGATCAAAAGGTCAACAGTTGGATTTCGCACCCGCGAAAATCCAAGGAACAGGATATGACCTTGACCGCCTAGTCAAAAGGTCAACAGTTGGATTTTGCACCCTCTTAAATCCAAGGAAAAGAACCTTGACCGCTTGGTCAAAAGGTCAAACAGTTGGATTTCGCGCCTGCAAAAATCAAAGGAACAGGACCTTAACCCCTGGTCAAACGGTCAACAGTTGGATTTCGTGCCCGCTAAAATCCAAGAATAGGATATGACCTTGATCGCCTGTTCAAAAGGTCAACAGCTGGATTTCACGCCCGCGAAAATCCAAGGAAAAGGAAAAGGACCTTGACCGCCTGGTCAAAAGGTCAACAAATGGATTTTACCCCCGCGAAAATCCAAGGAAGGGGACCCTGACCACTTGGTCAAAAGGTCAATCGCTGGATTTAGCGCCCGCGAAGATCCAAGGAAAAGGATATGACCTTGACCGCCTGGTTAAAAGCTCAACAGCTAGATTTCGCGCCCGCAAAAATCCAAGGAAAAGGAAACCACCTTGACAGCCCTGTCAAAAGCCAATGAAAAGGATCTCACGTCCGCAAGGAAAAGGAAAAGACCTCGACCACCCGGTCAAAGGTCGACTCTGACCGCCCAATCAGAAGCCAAGGAAAAGGATAAGGACTTTGACCGCCCGGGCAAAAGGTCAAATAGCTGGATTTCAGGCCCGCGAAAATCCAAGGAATAGGATAAGACATTGACTGCCCAGTCAAAAGGTCAAACAGCTGGATTTCGCGCCCGCGGAAATCCAAGGAGAAGGATATGACCTTGACCGCCCAGTCAAAAGATCAAACAACTGGATTTCGCACCGATATGACCTTGACTGCCTGGTCAAAAGGTCAACAATTGGATTTCGCACCCGCAAAAATCCAAGGGAAAGGAACTTGATCGCCCGGTCAAAAGGTCAACAGCTGGATTTCGCGCCAGTGAAAATCCAAGGAACAGGACCTTGACCGCTCGATCAAATGGTCAACAGTTGGATTTCGTGCCCGCGAAAATCTAAGGAACCGGATATGACCTTGACTGCCTGGTCAGAAGGTCAAACAGTTTGATTTCGCGCCCATGAAAGTCCAAGGAACAGGACCTTAATCGCCCGGTCGAGAGGTCAACAACTGGATTTCGCGCCAAAATCCAAGAACAGGCTATGACCGTGACCGCCTGTTCAAAAGGTCAACAGCTAGATTTTGCGCCTACGAAAATCCAAGGAAAAGGAAAAGGACCTTGACCGCCCGGTCAAACAACTGGATTTCGCACCCATGAAAATCCAAGGAGCAGGACAAGACCTTGACAGCCTGGTCGAAGGTCAACAGCTGGATTTCGCGCTCGCGAAGGAATAGGGAGTGACCTCGACTGCCCGGTCAAAGGTCGACTCTGACCGCCCGGTGGGAAGCCAAAGAAAAATACAAGGAAATGACCTCGACTGCCCAGTCGAAGGTCAACTCTGGCCGCCCGGTCAGAAGCCAAAGAAAAGGATCTCCATCCGCGAGGAAAAAGAAAAGAAATGACCATGACCACCCTGTCAAAGCTCGACTCTGACCACCCGATCAGAAGCCAAGGAAAGGATACGACCTTGATCGCCCGGTCAAAAGGTTAACAGTTGGATTTCACGCCCACAAAGGAGGGGTAGAAGGATCTCATCTGCCTGGAAGGAGAATCTGAAAAAACAAAAAGCGATAATTACTAGATTGTCCCCTAGGAAGGGAACTGGCTGCAATTGCGCTCCGGTGGGTAGAATTGTGGCTGTGCTTACTGCTGGTGCTGGTGGCACGGAAACCGATGTTCCTGCTGAGATGCATGCAATATCTTCTGAAAGAACCTTGTTGGAGTTTTGATCTCAACTGCCTTTGTTGCAAAGTTTGCAAAAAGTTGGGACCTACATGCAATTTCCAAAACTTGTGGGCTTTATTGCAAATTTTCGAAATTAGTGGGGCCTTATTGCAAATTAGCCTAATATGGCAGAATTCTGATGGCTGTATTGCTACTGTGCTATGATATTTGATATTTTGCTGGGTGCTTGCAAGTTTCTGCTCAACTGTGATTTGTCGCACCCTTTGTGGGCTATTCTGCAAATTTTACGTTGTCAAGGGGTTTTCTACAAATTACGCCACTTGGTGAATTCTTGAAGACTTGTGCATTCGTTCTCTTGACACTTTACACTTTGTCGTTCATATGCAAGCTGCGGAGGGTCAAAACGCAATTCTCATGGCCATTTTGCACTTTTGGCCTTGGAAATGAAACTGCTTGCATGTGATGGGGCTCACTGGATAACTGTCATAATTGCCAAATCATATCTGCCTGGGCATCTAACCATGGTGACACCAAAGCACTGTTCTGATGTTCTACAAACATTGCTTGGTGCACTGATTGCTGAGGACCGTGAGCAACTGCGGGTTTGGAGCATGTCCTCTTCATTGTTGAATATTGCCATGGTTGAAGTGAACTGGCACTTGTTATGTGCTGTGGCTAGATTCTGGAAACCCACTTTCCATGCCTTTTCGCTTTAGGCAAACAGAGCTTGCTTTTGCCTTGGAAGAAGTCCGATGGGTCTGCAGGCTATTTCTATGCATGCCACCAACCTGTTTCATGTGCCGTGACAGCTATGCTTCTGTGAACTGACAGGCTGATCCTGAAGTGCTTGAGAAGCCTCATCTGCATGCTCCAAAAGTAGTATTGTCCCCACGATCTTCTTGACTTAGAAAGGCAGCTGGCATGCCCCTTGTCAAAGACCTATTCTCAACCAAAGAGCAATTGACATACCCCTGGCTGAAGATCCCTTTTTGCCAAAATTCCAATTCAAAAGGCAGCTGGCATGCCCCTGGTTGGAACACGGGCAAACGCCTTGCAAAGCGATGCAAAATGCAAAAGTGGTGTAATTGAAAATGTTGAATGCCAAATGATTTATGGAAGTGAGATTTATGCATGGTTTATAGATGATATGCCCTCAGCACTGAGGAAGCATTCATTGCCTGCTACAAGGAACTAGATTGTGTCCTTGACTCACTTGGTGCTACCAGGATCCCTGGGTTTATGGTGGCTCTTACTCAACCAATGGGCTTTCAGGATAAACTAGGCTCCATGCCAAACTCCTAGGGCCCTACACCTACTTTGTTCAATAATTCATTTTTCTTTTACTCCCTCAAAGGCATGTTGACTTACACTATCTCTGTTTGGAGGTAATAATCACCTAAGTTGAGAGGGTGGTTGCTCTCTCTTTTTGATGTAAAAGGGGTGGCAAGTCCCTTTGAACATATGGGCTTGGTAGGTGTATGCTTAAACTCCTCTCCAAGTTATGTGATAGGGATAGAGTCGTCTTGCATGCATCTCTCATTGGAGCCGACATCTATCTTCAACTTCTATCTTTTGATTTCTTTGGTGCTCCGAAGACTATATTTGTATTGGCTCACACTCATTGACAACCTATCATTTTTTCTCCCTCTGGAGGTATAGGCCCCTTAGGAATTTGTACATTTTGTCCACTTTCCCACGAATACTGGCTCCCTCACTCCCTAAGTCACACAGGTAGCAACACGTGAGGAGGATCAAAACTCTTCCTAAGCAGGCTGGCTTCCCGATTTTCCTCATCGGGCAATAGTTATGCTAATGTTCATATTACAATTACAATGCAAATGAAAGGAAAATACAATGCATATTTAGGTGATGTGCGGATGCAATAAACAAGAAACATAGCAATGCATGGCCTATAATGAAATGCTTTGCAAGGCTCGGGAGTGGCCGACGATCGTTGGTAGTACTTTCAGTTAGGAGATGCTGATGGGCGACGACCATTGGTCTAGCACACTCTCTTTCTGATTGAAAGACCATGATTGAAGTTTGGTCCTAGTGATTCAGGCTGTAGTGGTGAAACAACTGCTTTCCCTCCTTGATGCTGTTGTGCTCTGTTAGGTCCTCCACGAGCACTTTCTTGGAATAAAAATGCCCAAATCTCCAACTGTGTCGTTTGTCAGGCTCTCTGTGTTCGTCTTCAGAGCCAGATCTTGCACTACTGTTGCCTGATACATTGCCAATTGTTCTGAGTCTGACAGGGTTGTATAATTCTGTAACTACTTGCAGGTCTGTTCTAACTCTGAATGACCATTGTCAGTAAAAATTCTTCTGAGACCTGTTGGTGACTATGATATTGAGGCTGTGAACAAACTCTAGCTTGGATTCAATACGCTTGCACTAGTAAAGTGAGTTAAATCGCGGGAAATAATCATCCTTGGGGACTTACAAGAGTATAGGGATCTCTTCTGCTGGTATTGATGCTTGTATCCCAATCCTTTATGCTCTCTTCGTTCTTCCGCCTTGATTGGCTCGGCAGTTCCTTAGTCGTATCACCCAAGGGGTTCCTTTCTCATATCCCTAGTTGCGACACATCTTCACGACCATCAGATGGGGATCACTATGAATGGCCAAATGGTAGGAATGGAATTGACCGGCTCAAACTGGTTGACACGGTACAAAACATTATAGGTTCAGGCTTGAAGTGGACAGGGTTTGAAGCTGAACAACGAGACTGCCTCAATGGGAGGATGAATCAAACTATTGACTCCCCGGAATCACCAAGGAAGGATAGATACAACTGGCATAAAAAACAGTAGGATGAATAAAAGATTGGTTAGGATCAACTAGGAAAAAAAGGAATTGACTCCCGAGGGGCCTACTGCTCCTGGGTCTGAATGCTGAGGTAATGGCTGGCTAACTATGCTGGATTGTGTTGGTGGTGCTTATGTGGCTGCTGATGTGGGCGCGGGGCCTGTCGCCTGTGTGTTAATCATAATGACTTTCTGGTCAATCAAGTCCTGGATTGCGTTCCTTAGTGTCAGGCAATTATCCGTCGAGTGACCTGCGACTCAATGGAAATTGTAGAACGCATTCGTGTTATCCCCGACAGGAAGCGGACTGGTGGCGGGCACACCTTAGGCAGCCTCAGGAAGGATGCAACTTTAGGGAATACCATACTCAACAGTTCCATTAAAGGGGTATAGTGGTGCTTGTCACGACGTTGCCGCCTTGGCTGCGGACGTGCCAATGGCGGGCGCACCACCACCTGAGGGGTAGGATAAACTGGAGTGGTAGTGGGAGTGATGTGTGGTGCATGTGGTGCTCTAGGTGTGGGCGTGGGTGCATAAACTAGTTGTTGCTGAGGGGGCGGATGGACATTCGCCGGTGCAGTAGGGGATCTAATGTAAGAAACTGTATCCTTGGAGGGATCCCACCTCCAGGGTGGATTGGCATTATGGTTATTGTTGTTGTTGCTGCTACTAGCGCCACTATGTGAGGAAGTGGCTTGCTTGGCAAATGCAGAGAGTGCTGGAAAACTATCGCCACACAGTGAACTCTCAACACGGGCACCCACTTGAAGCAATGCAGAAAAAGTGGTAACTGGTTGTATGCAAGCAGAGCCCCGACTGCTGGCTGTGCCCCTCAGATCACGATCTCAATAGACTCCTCGTCAGAGGGTCTATCTTTGACCTACGAAGTCAAGGACCACCAACGTCCAACATACTCCCCAAATGTTTCTTGGGGCCTCTGCTTAATTGCGACTAAGTCCTCGTGCTTTGGGACTAGGTTGAGGTTAAAGGAATACTGTTCGAGGAACGCCTATGTGAGGTTGTCCCAAGTCTTGATGGTGGCCATGTCGAGGGAAGTGAATCATTCAACGTGGGCCCCATAAGACTCTTCTGGAACAGGCGAATGAGGAATCTCTCTACAGCTTGGAGCTGGGCGAGGTCTCCGTAATAGGCCTTGAGGTGGGAGATTGGGTAGCCTCTACCATTGTATTTGTCGAATTCCAGGATTTGGAAGTTCGATAGGAGAGTCACCTCTGGAAAATAACAGAGGTTCTGGAATTGGTAGGACCGGCAGTCCCCACCTTGCACGTGTCAGAGAGTGCACTCCAAATCATTCACCCTTGCAAGGAGAGTGTCTGGAGCTATTGCAGTCGCGGATTGTGCAGCTGTGGCGGGTGCCACGTACACTGTATGAGTCACCCCTAAGGGCTCCTCCGGATCCACCATTTCGCCGTCTGGTGCTACGACAAGATGGCTAGTGTACCCGTGCATGGGTGCTGTGGGATAAAGGATGAAGCTTGGGTTTGATACATAGGTGAAGACAATGCAGGGGGTGGTGCTAATGTAGGTGCAGAATGCTGGAGCAAGAGCTGTTGGACCGGAACAGCCTCGAGTACAATGCTCACGGCGTGTGCTCCCATCAGCCAAGATGCCTGACCACCAGATAGGAGAGATGCATGTTGTGGTGGATGCTGTGGCGGTGTTGTAAAAGACAATGTCGACATCCCTATTGTTGGAGAGATGAGGGATGGCGACAGCTGTGGGGGTGGTGCAGTGGGTGCAAACTGTGATCCTATAGCCGATTGCAAAGGCAACTCGGGAGTTGGAAAGGACAAAGCTGAGAAGGGCAGGAGTGCCAGTGCCAATCCCTGCAACTGCTGGGCGAGGGCCGACATGTGTTGCAGCTGCGCAGTCATGGGATCGTCGCCGGTGGCTCCAAAGGATGGAGGCAAAGTAGGGGAAGAAACAGGAGGCTGAGATCCCAACTCTTCAAATTGGGGAGAGGCTACTACAAAAATAGCCGCAGTCAGAGGAGGGCTGGAAAACACATAGCCCTGAGAAGGGGGAATAGTAGAAGAACCCTGGGGAAGGGTCACAAGAACAGACTCAACGGCTGAGGCCCCAAAAGCAGCAGAAGACCAAGCTAGTGGCCTCGAAGGCGGGGTAGCCATAGGGACACGGAACTGGGGTGGCGGAGGTCCTCTAGAAGCTAGGGCGAAAGTGGAGGCAGCAATGACAACAGGGGCAGAAACAAAAGTAGGGTACACTGAAACGGGGACCTCCTCCTGAATAGCAGAGGAAAGGGGCTTACTGGCATGCTGGGCCATAGCGGATTGCGAGTGGGTACAGATCAGACTGCGGCTGGGAATGAGAGGACGGATCCTAGGACGAGCTATCGTTGAAAGTGACGGATAACTCGGGAGACGTGGTCGAGAATCGAGTCGCACTGGGTGTTAGCGAAAGGATAACCTCGAGCTTAGGCTAAGGAAACTCGCACGCTGACAAGAATTCTATGCACATAAACAAGCAAGTTAGAAAAGATGCAATGTTTAATGGTGGTATGAGATGCAAAATGCATAAATGCCTCTAGTATGCGCTCCCTTGCAACCTAGGGGTGTCCTACCAAGCCGTCTACTCCAGGTTCACACAGGGGTGAATAGGTCTCCGACTCAAGGTTAGAAAGATTAAGGTTCCCGTTCTAAATCCCAGCCAAAGCTTAGGCAGTGAACGGGTAGTGCGTTTGGGGCCTCGTCTTCTGCCAAAGCAGTAGGCTGTACCCTCTACTAACACTGACACGACCCCAGACAAGGGGGGACACACCTGATATTTCATCCCACGCCAAAGCCATAGGATGAGACACCGAGAAATGTCCTTCGCAAACTATATAGGTGGACTCAAGAGATGAGAAGATGCATGTCCTATATGATGAATGCAAAGTATGCTTTGAGTCGTTTACTTGCAAGTTTATTAAATCGTGGGGGAAAATTTGCAATTTGTCACTAGTTTGCCTTATGTTTTATTGATTTTGGTTTTTAAATTTTCGTTAACCAAAAGGGGAGAGCAGACATGTCTCTAATCTCCTAAACATGGCATGTACAAGAAGGGAAATACACATACAAATTAAACATGGCATGTATAAGAAGGGAAATAAACATGCAAATTAGCCATGGATTATCAAACAAAAGCATGTGTAGGTTATGTGCAATAGTGGTGACATAGCAAATGTGTAAAAAGGAAACACCCATTATACAAAGGCATGCATGCAGGAAAGACACCACTTATAAATGGGACAACCAAAGCAAGGCATAGAAATAGGCAAGCAAGGGGGAAAGCCAAAGTAAATGAGAAACTCAAAACAAAAGCCAAGATGTGGTTATCCCCAACGGAGTCGCCAGTTCCTGTAACCTTGTCGGTGACAGCCTCAGGGCTTGACGCGGAAGGCCAAATACGCGAGGATCGACAAAGTCTCGGCAAAAATAAAATAACAATGCAGGAGTCACCACCTAGTCTATTAAAAAACGGAAGACGAGGAAAACCACTTAAAACATTCAAATCATGCAATAAAGCCAATGGAAAAGGTCTTCATAAACCAGAAATGGGCAAGGATTCCTGTTACGTACGAGGAATGTATTAGGCACCCTCGTACGCCCGAAAAATCGGTCTTTCTATGGATTTCTCGTTTGCTTATATGAAATGTCAGCTTTTCAGCCTTTTTTGTACGCCCGAGGGTGATATGCCATGCCATGCTAAGTGTGAGTGGTGTATTATGCTAAAATAGGGGTGTATGGGATGCAGGGTGTGTCCTAATGCTCAGAAATGTCACACGTGTAATGGGACAAGCCCCGGTGCAAGGATGTTGCACGGATATGATCAAAAGATCTAACAACATCAAGTGATTTTCATCCTTGCTTTACTATACGCAATGTATGAGTTATCATGCATGAAAAGGATTGAAAACAGAGTTGGGTTTTCCTGATATATCCAAGAAGAAAACCAGAAAAATCCAGAAGCAAATCAAAATAAGAAATCATGCTGAAAACTATGCGAAAGCTGCTGTGTGCTATTGAGAATAGGCTGATGCGCCTGTTAGGTGTGCCAGACTGGTGCTCCAGTTTGGTACGCCACCTAGGTGCTCTAGTGGGGTCTAGAAAGATGTGCCAAGGAAAACATAGAAATCCATGCAGTGCAAATGTCATATAAGTGCATTACAGAAAGTTACGCAATGTAAAGTCCTTGTAAACTTGGAAAATATACTTTGAAAATCTAAACCAATGCAAGCATGAGAAGATATATGAACCTTGTGCTCAAGGGCTGCAAGCCTCACACAAGATCACCATCTATTCATGCTAAATGAAAGCAATAGAGTTCAGCCATGTCACCTGGATCATAGGCTGATGCATAAGAATCTCCATATAGGAGCAAAGAGCAATCAGCCTACTAGATTTCAGCTATGGGCTGAATATACAAGGTGCAAAAAAAAGTCTTAAAACAGTAGCATCTTAAGATGAAAACATACATGTGAAGACTTGATATACCAGAGAATAAACACTAGGAAAACCAGAGTTAAATTCATCCGAGAAACAATGTAGATTGAGAGGCAAACAAGATGATTTGCTCTCTGACCAGTCTAGTGCACTAGAAGGGTGCACTAGAGTGGTGCTCTGGTTTGGTGCACCACTCTGGTGCGCCAGTTTGGTGCTCCAGAATGGTGCTCCATAGAAAATCTGAATCAGACTACAGTTTGATTCAGAATCTGGTCTAGATTTCAGAGATAATTGATTTTTCTTAACCCAAACTAGTTTATACAAATGATAAGAGACTAAAACATGATGAAACAGTAACAAATGAATATCTTTTATCATTTAATCGCAAATCATATCAAATCATGGGTTCACGGCTGAAAAAGCTTGCATGAGATCCTAATGCATAAGAAATAAGTGAATGAATTCAGCAACCATATGCATACGATGGACACATAAAGAACATATCTACTGCATATTTCCTAGCAAACATGTGCATGAATCATGGTTCCTTGTGTGAAATAGAAAAGAAAAGCAACCCATAGGAATTACAAGGTGCTGATTTTTATCATTCAGATTTACATGTAGCGTATCTTGCATAGGAAACAAACAATCTTATCATAAAACTCATATGTAAACAGTAAAAATCAGATTATGAGTGAAGTTCAAGGCATGCTTTATTTGGTGTAAGAACTAAGATTAAAGATAAAAGGAGGGAAAGGAGCCTACCTTGTCCAAGATGTTCCTTCTTAGAAGATCAAAGATAATATGATCCTTGTTTCTTTGGAAGGGCTGGAAATGCTTCAGAATACAAGGGAATGCTTGAGAAAACGAGATTGGTTTGCAGGGATCAGTAGATAGCTTGCACTAGTTTTTCAAGAGAGCTGGATAGCTTGATCAGGGTCCCCAAATGGCTGCCTATGGGGGTCCTTATATAGGATTTTTCAAGGGTAACCACCATGGAATGCAGGCAGCCTCGTAAACGAAGAGCCTAGCGTAGATTCTATGGCATATTCGCTGGTGAAGGTTACAGACATGGGAGGTGGAAAGCCAGGAGCCAGCAGCCTGAGAAGTGGCTGTGCGCCAGCTTGGTGCGCCAGGTAGGTGCACCAGCTTGGTGCTCTAGCTAGGTGCGCCACTTATGTGCTCCTGCTTGGTGCTCCAGCTAGGTGCTCAACATTGGTGCTCTAGCTTGGTGCTCTAGCTTGGTGCTCTCCCCTACCTCTCTATATTTCTAATTGTGCTACAGACCTGCTATAAGTTTGTGATTGGTTTAACCAATGGGATTGAGTTTGCCACATCCAAAGCAACATTTTAAAAGTTTATCTATGGACCACCTCAAAATCGGGGTGTCTACAGGATTCAAAAGTGGTTGAGCTTCCTGCATCCAAAGCAACATCTAGAGAGTTTACCTATGAACCACCTCAAAATCGGGGTGTCTACAGATTCCATATTTTTTCAAGAGATCTGTAGCAATCTCTGATCTTAATCTCAACATATCTTCTTGCTTGAATGAAAACAATTTTTTCAATGCAATGCATTCACAAGCTTTAAGGAGGAATACGACACAGTTGTTGCTTTCTGGTGTTTGTTGTCGGAAATCCGAGATGAATGTAAGACACCATTCGTCAATGTTTTTTATTGGATATTTTGATCAATTGAAGAATATTTGATCCTCATTACCTGTGTATAGAAAACAATATAAAGTTGATGAGTGAATAGGATTTTTTTTCTACATATTGTTTGAATATGTTCCAATGACAGTTCAGACACAACAAATTAAGTATCACTTACCCATCTTCTAACTTCACTATCATGTTTGTTATTCCCTTTCAATGAGTTGTATGATTTGAACATTTGGTTTTGTACGTCGACATCTAATAAATGCCAATGAGTTCCAGAATTCAAGGGAAACAACCAATGGTCTACTTTCGTGTTATCTTCTTGGAAGATATTCAAATCTTTGTCTACATTTTTCCATTCTTTAAGGGGGAACGGAGTAGGGATCCTTCTGATATTTGTTTTGGTAGCAGTAATATATTGTTTTGTCAGTATTTTACCAAATCACATTGATAATTATGTTTTACTAAAAGATATATAAATATTTGATGTAAAGTACAAATTACTGTGACATATGTTACACTACAAGAAAATCGACGTTTAGCGAGGACAATATTCCTCGCAACGTCCTCGCAAAGTCCTCGCAACCTCCTCGCTAGACAGTATAACGAGGATTTTGCGAGGAATAATTGTCCTCGTAGCTACGTACATCGTTAAATCAATACTGCGAGGAT